>JAWQRP010001223.1:0-20318 GCA_033557875.1 Quadriops clusia | reverse complement strand
TATTTAAAAAGAAGTTTGCAATAAATTGAAACATTTACTTTTATGCCAGTTTTTATAGTTACATTAGGTTCATGTGGAATTGGATTTAAAGTCTCCAGTTAGGTTTTATAGACTCCAATCAATTAGGTTCACTATAGAGCCCAATTAGGTTCACTATAGAGCCCAATTGTGTTCACTATAGAGCCCAATTGGGTTCACTATAGAGCCCAATTGGGTTCACTATAGAGCCCAATTGGGTTCACTATAGAGCCCATTTGTATTCACTAAAGCCTAATTAGGTTCACTAAACCCTAATTAGGTTCACTAAAGCCTAATTAGGTTCAATAAAGCCTAATTAGGTTCACTAAGGCCTAATTAGGTTTACTAAAGCCTAATTAGGTTCACTAAAGCCTAATTAGGTTCACTATAGAGGATACAATTGGACATAGAACTTGGGAACTGTTCACAAAGAGCAAAAAATCAGGTAAAACTGGAACTAATGAAAAGCAAAGTAAATGCTGCCATAAAAACTGCTTACGAAAGCAACTGTCCACAAAAAAGCAAGAACCTCAACAAATGTATCACATTATAGACTCCTGAACAAAAAAATAAATTGTTCTGTTTACATCTACTTTTTACATTTGTGCTTTATATAATTTTCTTATTAAAGTGTTAACTATTAAACTGATTTAACTAAATATGTAAATGTAATTTACTTTACACTTATTGGAATATACTGTCATATAAATTTATTCTTGGATTATTCAACTTTTTGTCTATTCGGCTTAAGTCATTTTCGCTTATCCTGCATTTTGTCTAATCTGACCTTTTGGCTTATCTGCCATTTTAACTTATCTGGTAACAATAGGTCAGATAATAAAGATCCTATAGTACTTTGTATAAGTTATAGTAATTATTAAAAAAAAAAAAGAAACTGGATATGTATTTTGATTTCTTTGGTTAAAGTGCGTCACTATTATTTACTTTACACACACGAATTACTGTGGAGCTAATGACTAACATTAAATTTTATTTACTTTGGTTTTTTTTAAATCCTCGGGCAAATAAGTAAATTGTAATTTCTTTGTAGTTAATTATACATAATTATTATGAACAACTTTCTTTTGCGCAATAGCTATTTTCGTGTTGTTTGATGTGTGATAAAATTAAAATGTTAGGTAAATATGGAAAGTACAAACTCTCCTTGAATCTGCGCTTAAATATAAAAATTGAGTAAACAAACAAAAAATAAAATAATAAAGTAAGTTTGAATAAATTGCTTTAATAAATTATTACTCCTCTTACTTATGGAAGTACAGGAAATTGATATTCGTATGTACGTGTATACATAATCATTTATTGATTTTACTACGGCTGATAAGAACATCCCAAGTTTTAGTATGTATGTATAAATAATTGTATGTACAAATAATTGTATGTACAAATAATAGTATGTACAAATAATAGTATGTACAAATAATAGTATGTACAAATAATACTATGTACAATTGATAGTATGTATAAATAATAACCTTGCAGAAACCAGGAAATCGGCATAAATCAACAAAATGAATTAAGTAAACCCATTATGCTTCTAGGAATGGTAATTTGAACCAATCAATTATGATTTCAAATCGTAAAAGTTGTTTTGCCTCTATCATTTTTCTAAAACTCTTTTAAATAAGTGAAGAAACTCCAATTATAAATATGTTTTTTACAAATTATTTTTGATTATGATAAATGTTCTCCTTGCTTTGTATATAAATTAATTTAATAAAATATTTATCAAAAAGTGCTAATCCTTTACTATTGATATTTTGATATAATAAATATTTACTTGATTCGATGAAACATTTCTTCAAATGTATTAATTACCTTTCACAATTTTCTTCCATTAATAAAACAATAAACAATAGCAAGTTCTTTTTCGAAAGAATACTTTCATAATAACAAAATTTTATGAAACAGTATGAAGTGTAAGGCTTTACGAAGGGTATGGAAAAGTTTTTAGAAAAATAGGTATGATCTTACTGAATTGAATTTTTGTAAATATGCATGGTTTCAAACTTTCTAAATTTGTCAAAAAAAAAGTGTGGTAAAATTACTATCCCTTTATATTGCCTTAACAAACAAAAGGGCAATAGAATATTCCCTTAATAAAATAAAATATTCCGTTTTGCTTGCTATGTCAAAATGCATGCCTATAGCTGGTATACATACACTAGAATAGGCAACCCGCAATGTACCCAATTTTTGACATCCCTACTAACTATAAATTAATTTGAAACATATATTTTAGTGCTGTGTAATAAACATTTTTAAGTAATATTATGATTTTTACATTGATATTTGTTTGATTGGAAGTCTATATATTAAAACTTTGAAATAAATGCTCTTTTGATAAAAATATGAGCCCCCAGGAAAAGTTTTGAGTAACGACTCACATTATTCATTGGTATCCAAAGGGTTAAATATCGAACTCATTATTAAATATATATTGCTAGACTTTGTAAGTAAGTAAGTAAGTTTTGTTTAGACTTACCTCTCTAGGCACTGGTTTAACTCTTTGGGATGCGAGTTGTGTACTAGGAATATTCCTGTGTCTAAGAGCACCGTCGGACGGCAACCGCAGCTGCTGCCTCTGCATTCTTCGAGATTTCTCTTGCATAGGGCTAGTTGGGGGTGATGGTGAGGGGGTGGAACTTTCCGAAGAAGATGACGCGGAGGATGAGGAGGAAGATTCTGATGGGAACGTTGCTAGTGTGCAGTACGAACCTTCCGATTCGCCGAGCCTGAAACAAATGAAAATTATTAGTATTAGGTACTTAAATTAAAATAATGGAATTAAATTATTATTTGTTTACATTACTTCATTGAATATGTGAGGCGTTTCGCGGCAAAAGTGCCTATATCCATTAGCAAAATAAATGAAGATAGATCCTGTTGCTAAGGATATGTATAGCAAAAGGGTATATCTCCATTTATTTTGCAAATCGATATAGTCACTTTTGGCGCGGAACGCCTCATTTAATAGTTATAATATGTGTATAATATGAGTATGAAAAATTAAGAGAAGTTGTGGTAGCAATCTCTGTGAAAATATCTACTAAACTATTGAACTAAAAATGATACAAATCGAACATAATTTTCTTTAAGTTAAACAAATAAATACAGGAAACACAAAGTAGTCTACATGAATATAATCAAAACAAGCGATTCGAAAAATAAGCAAAGAAAGGCACTAAGAGCCAGACAATATAAATTAGACATTAAGATAAGAAGCGCTTCTCATTTGCAACTTTCGCCTTATCAGAAGCACAAAAGAAAGCCGTAAGTGAATTCAGAGGCATTGTAAAGCTGGCACCTACATTCCTAAAATATGTAAAATAAATCGGTTTGCGTCACCACAATTGCCATTCATTCGGGTTGAATACCATTACTCAAAGCAAAACAACAGAATTTTGTATCTGACTGTTCCATTTAAAAAAGAATGGATCGGAAATTGAAGATCACTCGGGACACTAATTCTGATAACGTATACATTGAGCAAAGGTCAAAAGGCTTATTAAGACAGCTGAGTTGCAAAAGTGCACATATCATCAGCATATTTTAATAATATCTTGCAATGTAATTTAAATAGCAATGATTTCTTTATTAATAGTAATGATAATAAACTAGTAATAATAATACAATAATAATAATGTAATAATAATAATCTAATAATATAATAATAAAGAGGTAATTAAAAAACTAAAATTAACATAAAACACTAGATAAATTGAAAATAAAATATATAGTCTTTAACTGAGGATAAATACTAAAGAAACGAACTCAATCCATTATAATTTCTTTCTATAAGCGTATATCAAAAGCGACTTGTTAAGAATAATTATTATTGTAAGTAGGTCAAAATCCTTCTTACTATCTCACTTAGAGCATGCGAATTCAGCCTCTAATATAGTTATTTATCTATTGAAACTCCATAATGGCCTTACAAAGCACGTAATCAATTTATTATACATATCACAAAAAGTGGGAAAACAGAAACCATGGACCTTAGCCACAGTTTCATGGGTCAACAACATTGCTTATAATTGGAAATCGCTCAGTTTACGGAGACAATTATTACATGTCTGTGGTGCAACAGAAACCTCATTATGTGTTGCAAAAATTCTGCCGAGCCAAGGTTGCAGAGCCAATCATTCATAGTACATTAAAACAGTTGCTTTAATGCATTAGGTAAATTATTGGTATTAATGTGCGATCCTTCAGATAAATAAATGTGCGATCCTTCAGATAAATAAATGTGCGATATCGCACGTTCTTCTTGTCTGCTCAAACAAAGAATTCAACGTGATGGTATCTCGGATCTTATTGAGTCAAATTAAATATTTAATGGTGCCATCAGCAGGATATTGTGAATTTTCGATTAATCATAATCTTCCATATCATGCGAATGTCGTGACGAAATCTGATTAGGATTGTTCAAATGTTTTTCTTATTAGAAGGTTGTTTTTGCTTATTAAGATTTTATTATTACTTAAGGTCATACTTGCTTACTAAATGTTCGTAGTCGTTAACAAAAGATCATATGAATCACTAAATATTTGTATCAATCACTAAATATTTGTATCAATCACTAAATATTTGTATCAATCACTAAATATTTGTATCAATCACTAAATATTTGTATCAATCACTAAATATTTATATCAATCACTAATTATTTGTATCAATCACTAATTATTTGTATCAATGACTAATTATTTGTATCAATCACTAATTATTTGTATCAATCACTAATTATTTGTATCAACCACTAAATATTTGTATCAATCACTAAAAGTTTGCATTCATCATCAAAAATTTGGTCACTAATATATTTTTTTGTATTACTCAACAAAAATTTAAACTTGTTCATTAATAGTATTTCATAGGAAGCTATAACGCAGAATTCGGAGATTAAAAGGCAACATTATATGGTGTAATAAAAAATTGTTATGTAATATACGATGTTGTGATAAAAATATTCGCTGCAACTAAATTAATCACGTATTCTGATCAAATTGATATAGGGTGATCAAAACCGGCCTTATCGCCACATGCTATCTCAAAGTACAAATTTAATATACAGGCGTAATTGCAAATGCAATGAGAATTATTCATGGCAAGATAAACAGTATTTACAGACGAAGCTCTCAAGATAAAAGTTTGACTGGAAAAATATCTCGTTTATTGCGAAAAAATTTCTAGTCGCTTCCTTTCCAGCCCGAAAATAAAACTGTTGACTTAACAATAACAATTTCGGTCGGTCCCTTATTTATAGACACGAGCGCACAGAAACACCCGAAAAATATTGATAAAAGTTATTGAACTATTACGACAAGATAAGCTTTTATTTCTTTTTTGTTTGTGATTACTCTGTTTATTTATAGATTTATTTTTTCCCTAGTTATTGCTTATTTTTTCCCTAGTTTTTGCTTATTTTTTCCCTATTTATAACTTTATTTTCTCCCTATTTATGGCTCTATTTTTCCCTAACTTTAGGTGCATTTTTCTAAATTTTTTAAATTCTTATTTAAAGTTTATATCTTTACTATTTTATGACTTCTTTTGTCCTTACGTTTGACTTCATTTTATGCAAGTTATCACATATGTATTCACATATTATACATATATTAAAATATTATAAATAATAGAATAATAGCTCACCTATAGCAAACTTCACTAGGGTCTACCCACACAGTTAACTCGGTGGGCAATCGCAGGTCTCTGTAGCTTAAGCCACATCTTGAGGCGGCTTGTTCTAACGTGAGATCGACCGGGTTTAAACCGTTGACCCTAATGCAACGGTAACCCTGGCCTTTCGCGGGCACCTCTGGAAACCAATGTTTTTCAAATCTGGAAAAAATTGATACAGAATGTTGTTAATTTCATCATAGTTAAAGACGTAGATACAACGATTAAAATAAATGAATCGGTTAAAGAAGTAAATGAATTGGTTAAAGAAGTAAAAGAATTGGTTAAAGGAATAAATTAATTGGTTAAAGGAATAAATAAATTGGTTAAAGGAATAAATAAATTGGTTAAAGAAGTAAATGAATTGGTTAAAGAAGTAAAAGAATTAGTTTAAGAAGTAAATAAATTGGTTAAAGAAGTAAATGAATTGGCTAAAGAAGTAAAAGAATTGGTTAAAGGAGTAAATAAATTGGTTAAACAAGTAAATGAATTGGTTAAAGAAGTAAATGAATCATTTAAAGAAATAAATTACATCGATTAAAGAGGTAAATTGAAAGAATGTAGCATAGAGTACAGTTAAGTGAAACTGGGAA
The DNA here is from genome assembly GCA_033557875.1 of Quadriops clusia. Lineage (NCBI taxonomy): Eukaryota > Metazoa > Arthropoda > Insecta > Coleoptera > Hydrophilidae > Quadriops > Quadriops clusia. Next base: position 14,007 of record JAWQRP010001223.1, on the reverse strand, counting down.
TGGACTAAACAGTTACTTATGCCGCATGAAATTGATTTGAAAACAAGGTGAATGAAAAGGTCGCGACAATTAAAAAGAGACGCTCTTATGCTAATATTGATTATTGATGTTTAAACGTGATAAACCATGTAAAAACTATGTGTATTGCTAAACATACAATTTGCTTTGAAAATTTTTATGAGACGAAGGTTACTCAAATGAAAATGTTATTGCCAGAGAAAACATTAATTTAAAGAAAGCATTACGTTAAACGAACATTACAGTTTTACAATTATGCATTACGCAAGATTATGCACTGCGGAATGAACTGGTTCGTAAATCAATGCGATATTACATATTTCTTAATTATTATTAATAGTACTTAGTAATATTATTACTATTATTATTATATCCAAACAGTGTGAATTGTTTTTATTTATTCCATAATCCATAATTGTCTGTTTAATATATCTAATCAAATGGAAAATTACGATGATATATGATCTTTTGATGTATTTCTGAACATTATAACCTGATCTACCATTTACACCAGCGGTTCTCAATTTTTATTATTACAATGTTTAAACCAAATCGTTGGTACAAACTAAATCGTTGGTACAAACTAAATCGTTGGTACAAACTAAATCATTTGTACAAACTAAATCATTTGTACAAACCAAATCATTTGTACAAACCAAAGATACAAACACATTCGATGACATTTAACAAACGCCAACATGACAAACAGAAAATACTAGTTACTTCACATTTATATGCTGATGGCAAGCATATTACAAATTGTAAGTACGTATTGAATTTTTTCAAGGTATACCATCCGTCTTTACATTTCTTTACATAAAACCACATCTTATAAAAACCACAATTACTTATTTCTTGACACAAAATTTTGAGACTCTTCAAAAGTCGTGAAGTAATCGATTATGACATACCACCATATAAACTGGTATAAACCAACGATAGGTATAAACACTGTCACTGGTATAAACTAAAAGCAACCAAAACACGAGCTTCTTTTTATTTTATGTATTCCTTTTTTGCCTTTTTAATCGTAAAGTGCAAACCGTTTCTTTTTTACTTTCATTACTTCCCTTGGATATCTAAAATTGGATTAATTAAAACTTTCCTCTTAATACTGAAAAACTATAATTAACCGATATACGTAATTAAGTAAGTTTATAACGCATATTTAAACAAATTTAACGGTTTATTAGTGATGACAAGGAACATGCTTTTCGACAGGGAACATATTTTTCAACAGGGAACATATTTTTCGACAGGGAACATATTTTTCAACAGGGAACATATTTTTCAACAGGGAACATATTTTTCGACAGAGAACATATTTGTTGACAGGGAACATATGATTTTGGCATGTAGCCCACCATCTGTCAAGCGCCATAAGTGACACTGACACAATATCGACAGCGCTAAGTGTCAGCTTACCTTTGAGTAAGAAGTGCGGTTAAATGGTTTTTGAAATTTTCTATCTGATCTCTGGGAAAGGTCTCGCTCTTTTCGATGAAGCGGATCAAGAAGCAGACAGCGGAAGAAATCTCTTCTTTCATGGTCGCTCGTTCGGAATTTTTACATCGGGAGAAAAAACCAATAGTTGTAACCAAATTGTTGTAAACTGCTATCTGAAAACAAATACAAAATTTTGTTTTTAAATAAAGTGACACTCTTGCTTGAAGGGAGCATACTTTTGCAAAATTCTCATCAACTGAGGCCACATTACTCTAAAATTCTCATGCAAAAACCTGTTTGCCCATATCATTGAGGCCCTTAAAGCTCGGATTGCAAGAGGGCTGAAAACGACTTGTGGGGGTGTCAATCAATTTATTTTAAGTTGCTGTTGCCAATGAGACTATTTATTCAGAGTAAAATCACAAAGTACTAAATGCACCGAGACCTTCACCGGAAAAAGAAGAAATGAATTTTTAAGTGGATGTGCTATGGGGCAAGGCTATATAAATACTGTATTTAAATGTACAAACTTAAGAAAGGTAAGAGGTAAATGTGTTTTCACATAAACTACTCGTTTGTCACAATTTTGCTTTTTGTTTGTGTGTCATTCTCGACAGTTCATTTTCTTAATTCCGCTGTTTATTTCATTTGGTCGCCGCCACTTCTTTTAATAAGGATCGTATGTTTTATTTTGCGTTCATTTTTTTACGCTTTTTCATTTTAAGATTGCAACGTAAAGTGCAAGATTAAATAAAATGTAAGATTAAACAGAATGTAAGATTAAACAGAATGTACGATTAAATAAAATGTATGATTAAATAAATTGTATGATTAAATAAAATGTAAGATTAAATAAATTGTAAGATTAAATAAAATGTAAGATTAAATAAATTGTACGATTAAATAAATTGTAAGATTAAATAAATTGTGAGATTAAATAAAGTCAATATTAAATAAAGTTTAACATTAAATAAAATGTAAGATTAAGTACAGTAAAAGATGAAGATTTTTTATCGCGAAATTACTTTCTCGAATATTTTTCTGCAGCAACCACTTGATAGCATCCAAGTTTTGCAAACCCGAAACCAATAAAATGACATTTTAATGGAGTAAACCTACTTAGGCTGTATAAACAATGCGAACCGAATTAACATGCAGTGTGTACAGCTCAGCCAATCTCATGACCTACATTGGAAATACTTGATATTAAAGTATACAGTACATTAGCAGGCCGTTTTCGATACTTTTCCCAAGTAATAAAATGATTATTATTGAGAAATAGGTTTTAAGTACGCCACCACTTGATGGTGTGTGCTCAAACAGAGACCTCATTTGCATATCACACACGTTTGCTCGCTTATTCTTTGCAGAGTTTTCGTATTTTTACCTCTCAGCACATAGCTCAAGTGACAAACAAGCTCACTCATTCGATATTCAGAAAGAGAAATCAAGGTTTTATTTTTTTAATCCACATAGATATCAGAGACCAGTGGCCTGTTTATGGCTAATTTTGCATTGACTTCTACTGTCTTCAAAGAAAGTTTGTTTCATTTGATTTAATACAAAGTTGCATGCACACAGTTGTGATTTGCAATTTATAGAATTGTTATTGGCCTCCTTACTTACTACAATGTATTATTAACCAACTAGTTGCCCCTTTTATTGTTTTGTAAAACATGATTCAGCACAACATTTTTTTGCATTGCAAATTATAATTTCGTACGCATTCGCTTTTTTTGAAGGCCTGCCATTGTCTATATTTTATTACTTTCCTTATTTACTAGACTGTAATTAATATTAGGGACTTACATAGATGTTTCTACAGCACTGGCGAAGCTTAACCTGGAACAATAGGAATGCATTTTATTAGATTTTTCAATATAATAAATAAATTGGAAAATAAGTTGATTGGGGATATAGTAAGTTGATTGGGAACATAATATGTTGATTGGGAATATAATAAGTTGATTGGGAATATAATAAGTTGATTGGGAGCATAATAAGTTGACTGGAAATATAATAAGTTGTTTGGTGGTATATTAGGTTAGTTGGTAATAAAATGGGTTACTTGGTAATATAATGCGTATCTTAATAATTTTCTAAAGCTGCTTAAACTAGGTTCCACTTAATCTAATGTAAACCCACATGTACAGATTGTGTACCTAAACACTCCTGACAAAACTTATCAACCCGCATTTTAGGTTTGTGTTGTTTGTTTGATTGGTGATATATACATATATACGTATTAGATATTTGCTTCCGAAAACACCGAGTATAAAGGAAGTTTGTGGTTTAAACTAACGCAAAAAGCAAATGCCAGGTTTTCATAACGCCATTAGAACTCTTAATTGCATTCAAATGATCATCAAGCAACTTTGCAAACTAGTTGAAAAATTACAATGCAGTAGAAGACCTTTAAAAAAATGTAGCAACATGAGAACAAAGGTCATTTTTAATTGCAAAACATTTGTACATACTTGTATTTTGCTATGTATTACTTCACGGTAAGACTAGGAAAATTATAATACGTATACGCACCTCAGGAGATAAGAATTGGTTTTTGGTGTCGCTCTTAGTGAGAAAAACCACATTGTGATAATTATTTACATATATATTAGGTAAATGACTCATTGGTTTACATCAATAAAATGCTTATATATTTGCTTAGGTACAATAAAATGCTTATGTTCAACAAAAAGCAACCTTATGCAACGTTTCGAAATGTCACCATTTTTATAACTCGTCCAAATTAGGAGATGCACTACTTTCCTTTAACATCTTTTTTCTTTATGTATTTTACTCATTATGTATTTAATTTATTACGTATTTTATTCATTATGATGTGTTTTATTCATTATGTATTTTATTCGTTATGTGTTTTATTCGTTATGTGTTTTATTCGTTATGTGTTTTATTCGTTATGTGTTTTATTCGTTATGTGTTTTATTCGTTATGTGTTTTATTCGTTATGTGTTTTATTTGTTATGAGTTTTATTCGTTATGTGTTTTATTCGTTATGTGTTTTATTCGTTATGTGATTTATTCGTTATTTGTTTTATTCGTTATTTGTTTTATTCGTTGTGTTATTCGTTATGTGTTTTTTTGTTATGTGTTTTTTCGTTATGTGTTTTATTCGTTATGTATTTTATTCGTTATGTGTTTTATTTGTTATTTGATTTATTCGTTATTTGTTTTATTCGTTATTTGTTTTATTCGTTATGTATTTTATTCGTTATGTATTTTATTCATTATGTATTCTATTAATTACAGGGTTTATATATTATATATTTTATATATTATAAGTTTTATTTATTATGGAGTTTATTTATTGCGTATTTTATTTATTTTAAAGTTTATTTCTTTTAACATATTTCGAAACATTTTTCATTATACTTATTATTCATCTTTATTGGTTTAAATACCTAAAATTCTTTCGCAAACTTGTTTTCCAGCATATTTTCGAAAACAAGTGGCGAGTCAGCAATCAATCATCCTAGAGAAACTACGATTCATTGCCAGTGCAAAACAATAAAAATTAACATCAAATAAATTGGCCATTCAAGTGCATCAATGAAGTAAATTCAAGGTAAGGCATTCAATAAGTGCAATTACCTTCTATTGCTTCTTAACCTTATTCTATGCGAATGAATACAAGTCGTCGACAAGTGCAAATGAAAAAAGACAGCTTTGGTTCTACGGAGGCATTATTTACATGCAAGGCATAATTTACATGAAAGGCATTATGAACTTGAAAGGCATTATTTACAATGAAAGGAATTATTTACATGAAAGGAATTATTTACATGAAGGAATTATTTACATGAGGCATTATATACATGCAAAGTATTATTTACAGTTCAATAACATTGCGGGTAATTAGCACCGAGGAAATGAATTACCCGTGATTGCAACAAATAGTCCTGTCATTAATATCATTGAAACTGTATTATTCTATTTTATTTATTTATTCTATTATATATTTATATCATTTTATATATTTGTATTATTTTATATATTTATATTATTCTATATATTTGTATTATTTTATATATTTATATTATTCTATATATTTATATTATTTTATATATTTATATTATTCTATATATTTATATTATTCTGTATATTTATATTATTCTATATATTTATATTATTCCATATATTTATATTATTCTATATATTTATATTATTCCATATAATTTTATTATTCCATATATTTATATTATTTTATATATTTATATTATTCTATATATTTATATTATCTAGCATTAATAATTCTATATATTTATATTATTCTATCTATTTATACTATTCTATCTATTCCTATTACTCTGTTCTTCTTATTACTATCACCCTATTAAATAAATGTTTGGCTGTTTTTCGCCCTTGCCAATAATAGCTTTGGACATTTGAACTTTATAATTAAGCAACTATTTGCAAACTTTAGTGCTAAAATGTAATGCAAGTAAAACTATTTTTAATAGATGGAGGAACAAACAAACACAGTTTACGTGCCGTTTTACATGTCGTAAAATAATATCCATGATAATAAATAATTTTCGTGCTGACAAATATTTTTATGTCGAAGAATGTTTTTGCTCGAGAACGTCTTATTTTCCTTGTTTCTTTGTTTGAGGATATTTTTAATGGTTTCGACATCTTATTAATGTTATTTTTGTTTTTAATACTTCTTTTGTTTTTAATACTTCTTTTGTTTTAATATTTCTTTTGTTTTTAATATTCCTTTTGTTTTTAATTCCTCTTTTGTTTATAATACTTCTTTTATTTTTAATACTTCTTTTATTTTTAATACTTCTTTTATTTTTAATACTTCTTTTATTTTTAATACTTCTTTTATTTTTAATATTTCTTTTATTTTTAATACTTTTTTTGTTTTTAATATTCCTTTTGTTTTAATATCTTTTGTTTTTCATATACCTTTTGATTTTAATACTTCATTTGATTTTAACTTGTGCTTAATAGAACTTTCGTTTTTTAAAGAACTTTTATCGTTACTGGACACATAAAATAAAATTAGAATTCCTTATGTAAGCATAAGGAATTTTATTTGTTATTCTCAATACGTTTTTGTCCGTCGGTTTTCACATGGTTAGTTCAAATTGTTTACAAAATAACTGTGTGCCTGGTTATAAATTCAAAAATCTTGTAAAGCTAGAAATCTTGCCTGGTTTTGCATACTAATTACCGACTCACAAACAAGTCATTAAGAGCTGGAGAAATAATGGAATGATTAAAAATAATAGGAGTGCTGGAATAATGGAAATGTTTAAAGAAATGGAATTACTTAAAATAATGGGATACTGCGAAATAATGAAAAATAATATGTATTGTAGTGGTAGTAACAAAAATAAAGTAATACGTACTATTAAAATAATAATATTAAAATAGTAATATTAAAATAGTAATATTAAAATAATAATATTAAAATAGTAATATTAAAATAGTAATATTAAAATAATAATATTAAAATAGTAATATTAAAATAATAATATTAAAATAGTAATATTAAAATAGTAATATTAAAATAATAATATTAAAATAATAATAAAACAATATTTGAAAGTTGGCAGAAATAAAATTATAGCAATTAATTGACATTAAAAATAACCTTGCTTTAGTAAGAATGAGAACAATAAGGAATTTAATACCTGAAACTGATAAATGAATTATTGCATATCTGCAATTATTATATCAATAATTATAATTACAAGTGATATACAAACTTTAATACAAATAATTGTTCGAGAAAATCATGATTAACTGATGCGATGGATTAAACTGATTGTCATCGAAAACAACAATCATTATTGCAAAAATTTATTGTATGTACATATGAGCTCATCAATTTGTTAAACAAAAATGTTTAATTGAATGCTCTACATGTTAAAACAATATATTATAATTATTAGGTATATATATAATTCTTAAATTATTTTAATGTATGTACATATATAATTAATGTATGTAATACATTATTAATTAAACTTTTAATAAAATAATGCACACAGGACTATAATGAGCAATATGTAATAATATAGAATCGAGATATCTGTGTCAGATTGCTAAGAGCGAGTTTAATGTTTATTGATTTTTAATAGCGTGGTAATTTTTGTTGCTATACATGTTTTATTATGAGTCATATCATTTGGTCATATTACATGTAATCATACGTTTAATCTCAGGTTTATCGAAAAGAATGTAAAAAGTATTAATAAAAGGCGAGCGTTTCGAACAAAAAGAAGTTAAAAGTAGCGATAGTTTAAAATAACAACTTTAAATATAAGAGCTAATAAAAAAACAGTTGGGCAAAGTACTAAAATAGTGTGGAATGTTAGTTATTAGAATAATAATAATAGTAATAGTAGTAGTAATAATACTAATAATAATAATATTAATAATAATAATAATATTAATAATAGTAATAATATTAATAATAATAATGATATTAATAATATCAATAATATTAATAATAATAATAATGCTGTAATAATAAAATTTATTGAACTTAAATTGAAAGTAGATAGAATTTGCACGAAAAAAATTATTAAATTTAATTCAACACATAATAAGGCATCCTCTTATACAATTCCAGTCTCCTTTTTTTCATTAAACTAAGTGACAATAATTGCATTAACGCAAGCAGAATAAAAACAAAATAAACCAGTGGAAACTGCTCGGAGAGCTGGCTGTCATCAAATATCAGGTCTGCATAAATTCATCACGATGAAGCTGCTGCACAAATATGTAACTTCGGTTACACTTTGAGCTCAGCATATCAGAAGAAATGAATGCACTTGCATAATTCGCATCAACAGAGATAGGGTGTCAAGTTATCAAGCGCAGAACAGCAAAAAGCCTTGGTTAATCTTTCCGCAATAAAAGTGGGAAAACATGCAAATATGCACTAATGCTTGGAGATGTTATGCGTAATAAGGTTTTTATTTTATTATATATGTAGTTTGTTCGGACTTATTTTGGTAGTAGATATGTTGTTTGAAGATCAAATAGCCGAGTAACGAGAAACAAACAAGGTTATTTTATATGAGCCAGTTTATGTTGTAAGGATCAGATCGATGGATCAGGCTTGATGTGTATGCTTTATGTCTGGTTTGCATAGATATTTCAGCATTAAAGTATGTTAATATTAAAAATAATATTTGTTTGTTTTGCTATAATAAGGACAAAAGTTTGATGATAGGATTTTGAAGTACATTACCTCACTATGAATAAATTTCAACGAAGACATGTTTATTATGTTGGATGATCTGACGATGTAAACATTATTTTCATAGACACCGATCCTACGCATTTAGTTTTTGTATTTTATTTTTAGAATAAACGATCAGTTTGAAATTATATTCCCTTGTCTTTTTAACTGTTTCTTTTTATCACATATGTGTTTTGACTTTTCAAAATTATAAGTATTTAATGTATTTAAAAAATTATAACTATTACTTAAATTATAAGTGTTTAAAGTATTTAACTAAAGTAGACTTCCAAACTGAAAAGTAACCTGAACGAAAAGTGACCTCAACGAAAAGTGACCTGAACGAAAAGTGACCTGAAGGAAAAGTGACCTGAAGGAAAAGTGACCTGAACGAAAAGTGACCTGAAGGAAAAGTGACCTGAACGAAAAGTGACCTGAAGGAAAAGTGACCTGAAGGAAAAATGACCTGAACGAAAAGTGACCTGAAGGAAAAGTGACCTGAAGGAAAAATGACCTGAACGAAAAGTGACCTAAACGAAAAGTGACCCAAACGAAAAGTGACTTGAACAAAAAGTGACCTGAACGAAAAGTGATTTTTTTAGAAATGCTATACATATTATGTGGAAATACAATAAGAAGATTAATGAATTACAATAACAAAGGTTTTTGTTTGCCCTGAAAAATTATAGTTATGGGGTTACGAGTTTTGCATTTAAGCCATCGATTACATATCTATGTGGGAGCTCCATATGTTTGTGCACATGTGTAATTAGTGGGTAATATTCCAGGAAAAGGGTCGTATGTGCAGCGAGGCAATTTGAAAAAGTCGTTAGTTGCATAAGGCGTAAAGGCCGCCGCCCGCTGGAGCGTGACTTTGAAGCCTGGGTGGTGCCACGTAAAAGTTATTTTGAAAACAAATCCGTTTCCAGGCAGTCTGCATTCAAAAATAGCTGGTAAACACGACACGCGAAGAGAGCGCTACGTAAATATTTGGTCACCTTGGCGGGTTTTTGCCCGACTTTTGGCTAACTCTTCTCTGTACACAGACGATTATGCTATTATGTATTATTAAAATTAGGCGAGCGTTTTCGAAACATCGCGAAACAACGTAAGCGGTGAATGTTTATCGCTGAGGCAAAATTGCCTTATGCTGTTACATAAAAAAAGAAAAAGTAAGTAGTTACTGCTGGATACGCAGTTGGTCGCGGTTGTTATATGCTGCTGAATGCGTTTAAAGAGATATTTAAACCAGATTTAACCAGGATTTTGCTCTCGCTATACAGAGGGTGAGATTTGGTTAAACGTGGGAACTGGGCTTTAGGATATGTATTGAGAACAGTTTTTGTTAAATGGGGTCGTCCTTAAATTGTGTATCATCCTTAAATTATGTACCATCCTTAACTTTTATACCATCCTTAACTTTTATACCATCCTTAACTTTTATACCATCCTTAACTTTTATACCATCCTTAAATAACCATACACGTTATGTATAATCTTTAAATTATGTAAGGATTCGCTTGTTCATAACCCATCGTTTGCCTCTTTTCTTATTTACTTTGTCTTTTATGTACTTTAAATGGAAGATTGCATTTATAATGTGCATAATAAAATGAAATTTGCTGTTGAAATGAATGATATAACTATGTGGTAAATTGTTGAAATTTGAGAGAAATTTTAAAATTTAAGAAAAACTTAAAATTTAAGAGAAACTTAAAATTTAAGAGAAACTTAAAATTTAAGAGAAAATTAAAATTTAAAAGAAACTTGAAATCTAAGAGAAACTTAAAATTTAAGAGAAGATTGACCGAAGTGCCTCAGGAGCAGATAGGATAACAGTATAGTCGACGTTTGATGAATTGCATTTGACAGAAAATCACAAAGTTAAACAAGACCGTAACTTTATAAAATTCGTCTTATAATCTCAAACTTTTTAATCAGGTCAAGTTTTAAAACTCATTTAAATAAAGGATAATTAAGAGACGAACTCACGTACATCGGTTATTGATTATATTACAATTTTTTTTGATATTAAATTACTTCTGATGGAAAATCGCGTGGAAAGTTATCACAAATTCATGGTATTGAACAATATATCGTAATGTAGTAAGTCATATCAAGTACTCATATCGTGTGTTAAATAAATGAGAAATAAAATTAGTTGAATAAACACTAAAAATTAACTTTTTTGCGCCTAAACGTGACCTTCAGTTTATGTAAAATACGGAATGTGTACACTGATTTGCACAACAAATGACAAGTAATAGTACTATCCATATAAACACATACGTATGAATAAAAATAAAGATATTTTCGAGGTATTGAGGTTATAATGGGTTTGTTTAGGAAAGTATCCGTTGACATGAATAGATTAAGACTTATTTTGTTGACTCGGATTGATTTGTAGTGAACCTTAGCAATGTAGGGTTAATAAGGAATATTACATATTGGTGTATTACATATTGGTGTACCAAGGCCCGATTTTACAAACGACAGTTATCTCTCAGTTAGTTAGTCAACCAATCAGGTATCACTATTTTAAAAATTCTGATACCTGATTGGTTGGCTAACTAACTGAGAGATAACTGTCGTTTGTAAAATCGGGTCTAAAGAAGCAATTTATGCTCGTGTTTTTTAATATTTTTTAATGTATGTTATTCTACCTCAACCGGAAGAGTAAAAGTATATGTGGTAATAGTAATAAGAATATTTTGATCCAATTTTGTAAATAAGTGCATATAACAATGGAAATGTAATATTGAAAGGAGTTGATACATCTAGTACACTATAAACATTTGTAATTACATATTTGGCAAATACATAATGACAAACGCATAGTGGGAAATATATAATGACAAGCACATTATGACAAATATATAATGACAAGCATATAATGGCAAATATATAATGACAACATAATGGCAAATATATAATGACAAGAACGTAATGGCAAATATATAATAACAAATATATAATGACAAGAACATAATGGTAAATATATAATGACAAGAACATAATGGCAAATATATAATAACTGGCACAAAATAGAAAATATATCAATGACAAGTAAATAACGACAAATGCATAACGACAAATACATAACGACAAATACATAACGTCAATGTGTATCGACAAATACATAATGACAAATGCAAAACGACAAATACATACTTAATGGCAAATAGGCACATAGCGACAAATACATACTGGAACCAGTAGGCTGTGGCGAAGTGGTAACTAAGTACGGCCAGCATAGAGGCAACAAAGAAAAAAGTCGACAACAAAGAAAGTGGTTCATTAGCTCGAAATGACGATGGAGGCAGGAAGTCGATTTTTTTCTTTTGGTTGCGGCCGTAAATTTGAGCGTATGCGTCCAATTACGTCTCTGCTATTTCGGCCCGAGAGAGAGCAGAAGGCCCAAACCAGTCGCCGCGAAAGAGAGTAAAAAAGGAAGATAAACAGCAGATGCAGGCCACTTACGCATTACCAAAACAAAGAACGGTTTTTACTCATTTAGACAACCATGCAGGAGATCACGTACATCTGCTGTTCTTGTTCGTCGACGCTTTCGACGCTGTTGCCTAGCTAAAGCTGGACAAGGACAAAGGGTTACTTGGAAACGAAACCGTTTCGCCGAAACGGCAACAATGCCGCTAGCCCTAACAATCCGACAACAATGCCCGACCCAATTGAGAGTTTGTTATAAACAATTACATTGTGACGTATGAGTCGTTAGGTCGCTGACATATTTACCCATTTATTCGAGAAATAAGGCGCACCCCAGCCGCAAAAACATGTCAAACCCTTACCTTATGCGTTTATGGAAGTCTCTCGCAAGTTTCCAACTAAAAACTAGCACTGAAATGACGGTAATTACTAAAGTTTTGCGGACAGCAGGAACACAAGGAACAAAAGATGAAATGAAACTGTTCTGAGCAGGCTTTGTGCGCAGGTCGGATGTGGCCAATCGGATGCTCGATCATATGTTTCTGCAGATGGCGCTGCGCGCGCGCGCTTTTTGAATTTATCGATGCTACGTACACTGTGCTTTTTATTAATACAGTGGCGGTCGTAAGTATTTTAACACTTACATTTACTATTTTTGTCACATTTATCATTCTTCTCTCATTTATTACTCTTCTCGCATTTATTATTCTTCTCGCATTTATTATTCTTCTCGAATTTATTATTTTTCTCGCATTTATTATTCTTCTCGCATTTATTATTTTTCTCGCATTTATTATTTTTCTCGTATTTATTAATCTTCTCACATGTATTATTCTTATCAGATTTATTCTGTACTAGCTAGTACAGCATACATTTGTTAATATACTAGCACATTATAAACTCCTAGTGTAACCTGTTGCAAATCTATTCCTTACAATAAATTATTTAATTCTTTCTCGATCGTTTGATATTTATTTTTTTATAAGTGGCATCACTACCTAATTCTTTAGAATTTCTTCCAAGAATTGAAATAGTTTGCCTAACTACTAAATTAAATATCAATAATACTTATGATCATTAATGTATGTATCTATCAACTAACAACTCACTTTCATAATCCATTCAAAAAAATATCTACCATGTACAAACACGAGCACACACATCTACGCATTAACAACCATACACAAAATAATAATTTAACAAATAACCTTAACTTACCGAAACGCACTTTATATACACAGACGTATTTATACTACCAAAGCACAATAAAAAGTTCGTGGTCCAATTTTACAAATGTTACTACAAAAATTACAAATGTAACTACTAAAATTACAAACGTAAATACTATTAAATTAAGTAACTAAAATCTAGAAAACATGAAACGCGCCTCTCTTCGAGGGGTATTCACTAATACTGAATGCGCAGTGCTCGCGCGAGTTTTCGCAACTCTCTTATCGCAAATAGCTGATAATACGCAAATTGAAGCACATAAACTGTCGTCGGAGGATTGCTCGCCTTTTTCGCAATAACGGCAAAACATTCGGCACACGGACCACAGCTATTTTTCTAACGAAAGTATTTTCGATGCTTAATTGCAGGGGCAATGACGTCAATGCGCGCATTCACGCAAAAACATTTTTTAAGTATCCTGCTTGTACTGGAATTATTTAATTTTTTATTTGAAAACTCTTACATCTTTACACCTTAAGGGTACGTGTATAAAGGACGCTGGTTTTTCGCGATGGAAACAAGCGACTGGTTACCTAATAAAAGTATATATGTAAAAACACCGACTTGTTTTCGACTAGCGCAGCTGCGTGCTTTGTTATGTTTTTATTAAAGCAAAACAAGTCGGTGTTTTTACATATGTA
>JAWQRP010001222.1:0-20351 GCA_033557875.1 Quadriops clusia | reverse complement strand
GACACTTATCCATGAAAAATTATTATTGAAATTGTTAAAATAGGACTTCACTAAAATATTTCCATCAAATAATTTTTGGACAATCCATAAAATTCTGAACCATCGGCCTTTTAAAATCCGAACCTAACCTTACTTTTCGTTACATTAACCTTACTTTTCGTTACATTAACATTACTTTTCGTTACATTAAATTTACTTTTCATTATATTAACCTTACTTTTTGTTACATTAACCTTACTTTTCGTTACATTAACCTCACTTTTCGGTTCAATATTCACATGTTCAGGCAGGAAAAATACAGAATATAATTATCATTAATTAATGAGAGTGAGATTAATTAATGAAAGTAAGATTAATTATTGAGAGCTACCAACAAAAGGCATTATCTATTAAAATATTTCAATCATTTTTAAAATAAACACTAAAATTAAAAATGCAACTCTCTGTCTTTATAAATAACTTTCAAGCCGACATTGCCCAACTTTCAATTATCGAAAGTTCAATCATCAAAAGTTAAATTATTAAAAGTTCAATTATCAAAAGTTCAATTATCAAAAGTTCAATTATTAAAAGTTCAATTATCAAAAAATAAAATGTAAGTAAGCGAATAAGCCGCCATATCCTAAAACATCTTCGTTTCTATTTCCAGTGGTGTTGCTGTACTAAGTTGCACAGACTGCAGCGGGAGTAGCACGGCATCGAGCGACATAACGGACCCGGGATCGCCCTTCAGCACAGCCTCGAGCCATTCGGAAGACTCAGCTTCACAACCTGCCAAAATGCCACCAACACAAAGTGCTCATCATCCCCCTTGGCCCTGGACCTCGGAGGACAGTCCGCCCCTGAAACGACCGACGCCTTTAACGACGCAGGAGAAGTCCGCATTTGCCCCGACGAAGCGCCTCAAGCTGGACCCCACGGAGGAAGCGAAGCAATCACCGCCGACCTGCCTAAACAACAACATCGTGGACGCGACGACCCAAATCAACGCACAAAATTTGCCTAATTGTAATTCTAAAGCAATTGATGAACCTACTAGTCTAGCACAAAAGAAGTCTTCGAAGAAGGTATGCTCGCTTATTTTGTTGATATATTTGGTGTTAAGTGTAATGGGGTATCGAGAAGTGTTTGAACAAATTTTGAAATAAATATCAGTATTTTTTAAATAAATATTAGTATTTTTAATAAATACAGAATTCTTATTTCATGAGAATCAAGCTCTTGGTAATAATTAAGCTTTTTAAATCCATCTATTAATTTATACTTATTACATGATTTACGGTTTCGTCATAAGATTATAAAATTAAGGACATTAAACTTTACTCAATACAAAACACTAACATTTAAAAAAGTATATTTTCTTTTTATATCTCTATTGTTTTAGAAAACGAATAAATGCCCTTTTTTTTTCTTTAAATGTAGTAATGTTTATAATTTAATAATAATAATAATTCAATTTATGTTAGCTATGATTATTATGATAAACAATAATTTTGGGTGAAATATATTCAAAAAATATAAAAGTTTAGACACAAATTTTCTCACTTATTCATAAATTAAAAATATTAAGCGATTCGTTTGTACTAAATGACGGATTTTGGCATTGTGGAAACGTTATTAACCCTTTAACTGCGGGTAATTTTTCAAGTTTACTATCGCACCATACGCAAAAAAATTACAAAAATTATTTTTAAATATCCTATCATAAATTAAGGAATTTTTAAGCTAAAATTGTAAATTTTCATAGTATTAGAAAAAATGAATTGAGGAATCACATAAATAAAAATTGAAAAAAATTTGCAGGCGTACTAATTTTTAATTATAATATAGAAAACAACAGTATGAAAGGTTGTAATCATATATATATGTCACGTTTATCCTTCCACTTGAATGCTAAAACTGTATGGTCACAATTCATCATATCCGTTTGTCCTTGTTGTAGTTGTTGGTTAATTTCAGAAAATGCCTTCTGCTCCTTCTTGTTGTACCGCAGTAGCCGGTGTTATGTTCATTCAAAAATAATGCCATTCTTGGATCTGTGTACCAATTATCAGTATAAAGCAAATGGAATTTGTCTTCATAGCTATATTCATCGCAAATAGTGTCGTGTATATTTCGCTTTTTGTGTTGTCTTGTGTTTGACATTGAAGAAGTTGAGGGATCATTAATTTTTACACAATGAAAACTCCCAAAGAAATATGTATCAGAAATGAAGAGACAATCGCCATCTCGCAAGTTATACTGTGTAATGCAACTGTTCCAGTTCAATACTGGGTTCTATAATTTTTTGCCAAGTTTCATGTTTCTTTACTTTATTATTATAAAATAAAACACTTTCTCGAATTATTGTTTTTACTTGGCAACGTTTCGCACCGTCTTCAGGCCAAATAGCACGGTACCCAACTTTGATATGAACAGATAATGAGTTTGAGTGTATTATTCTGCAAGGCAAGCAGACCTATAGATCAAAAAACTTGATAATAATGTTCTGAAATCATAAATAACTGATTATACATTTATGATAGAAAATGTTGAATCGTTTATTTACGATACCCGCGTCTCAGCATACTTACAACAGATCGTATATATACGACAGCCGCAGTTAAAGGGTTAAAAAAAATAATTTACTGTTTGTCGTTAAGCTTTTTATAATGTTATTAAAAAGATTTTTTGAGGATACAATTCTTATAAGGTTAAAGAATACTAACAAAGGAAGAATAAATTGGTTAAACAATAAATTATAATAAAAAATACCTATTATTATTAATTAAACACTTACATAACCCTTTCGGTCCTAATGATATGTAGAAATGTGTACATCAAGTTATCCACTAGATAAGTCACGATTTATAGTTGCAGGTTGCCGGGCATTCTAGTGTCTTTTCTCTTGTTGATTTTACAATTGTTTGGACAGTTTTTATGAAAATTTGTTCAGATAAGTTCAGTGTTTATGAGAAAACATACTTAGATACTTAATTATTACGTATAATTATCATATTCAGCATATTATTATTATTATTATTATATTTTATATACTCTTTTATATAAATAGATTGAACAAGATTCAGTTGACTATAAAGTAAATAATACTAAACCTCATGATCTAAATTTTTGACTTCTATAAATTAATAAATACGAATAAATAAATAAATAAATAAGAATGAGAAAGTCTAGTAGATACCAATCCATATTGAATCGCCTGATAGCCCATTAAATTAATTTTAAAAGAAACCTAAAGATCCCAATATTTTTACTTTCTTTCCAGGTTGATGTTACCCCGAAAATGCTGCAACAAGGGAAAATAACGGAATACTTCAAGGCCCAAATGAAAGCCAACACTATCAAAAAGGAGCTCTCTAGTACAATTTCAACAAAAAGTGATCTAAAAAACAGATTTACCTCAATAGACAGTGTTAAGATTCATGTGAACGGTATTAAAACTCCAGTGACTGTACGTAAAGCCGACGCGAGGACTACAAGTAAAAAAGTTACCTCCGACGCGAAAATGCGGAAGCTCTCGTCCGTTTCGACGCCACGGAAGATCCTGCCGGCCCCGACGAAGACCCCGGAGAAGATCCCGAGCGTCACCCCGTTGAGTAACATCAGTGCGTTTCCTCAGACAGTAGCTTTCACGTTTGCTCCGAACTTAGCGTATATTCACACGAAAACCCCCAAACCCCCCGACAATTTGTTTATTCCGCAATTCACAGCAATAACAAATGACAAATTGAACGCAATACCTATAGTGAACAGACCTTGCTTTAACGTGATACAACCCAACGTGATACAACCGATACAAAAGATTACTACGATCAACAATTTTAACTGTGTTAAATTGAACGCAACGGTAGTGCCTATCGTCAAGCTGAATACATTGCCTTCTAAACAAAACGGGTCTACTTTGTTAAACACGACAGTGGCTTTAAGTGTAGAGACCGCTTCGCCGACGGTGCTCTCGGCGAAGCCGAAATCAGTGACCGAAAGCGCCGTGACCGCACCACCCAAACACCAAACATCTAACCAAATTTCGAGCAGCAACACCTCTGCCATCAAATCGCAGAGCGGCAATGCTAGCACGGTAACGTCGTCGACAGCGCCAAAAATAGAAGTGATCCAAACGGTGGAGGAGAAGAGTCAGAGCAGCGTGACGCCCAACGATTCGGACAGCGGCGTTTCGTCAAACAAGGAGTTCCTAGAAGTGTCGGTGACGCAGAAGGTGGACGTCGAATCGCAAAAGTCCCCCATTCTGTCACAGCCGAAGACGATACGGTTTCCGGCAGCTAAGAAGGACGAGGGGGAACACAAGTCTAACCGGCAGAGGATAGGCGAGTCGGTGCTTTGCCAATGGAAGGAATGCCACGCCAAATTCGATACCAGTGGGGCCTTATTAGAACACCTACAGGTTAGTTACTTTAGGCATTTAGTAGGTAAATTTGTTGTGGGTTGATTTTTTTTTTATTAAAAAATTATTAGGTGAGATATTATATTTAAAATTTTGTAATGAAGATAAGAGTGAAGTTTGTTTATTATTTGTGTGTACAATATTATTATTGATATTTATATTTTGTATTTTAAATTATAATATTGGGTGTATGTTTTATTATTTATATGTTATTATCATTTACGGCCGGTATTATAAACGCCAGTCAGAGTCACTGTTAAGTGCCGAGTCGAACCGATCACATCGAAATCGTCCGCCTGCAGACGGTATTTCGGCATCTTCGGCTCGACTCGACCCGAGTTAACAGTGACTGTAACCCTGACTGGCGTTTATAATACCAGCCGTTAGTGTTTGATACTCATAGGTTTTTTTTAATGTCTACAAAGTTAAGAACAAAACATTTCTGCTTTATATTTTTTTAAGATATAGAGTAAACAGACAAAAATAACAATATTGTATTATTTTTTTTGAATTAATATTAGAGCAAAAATTGTGGTATTAATAACATTTTGTTCGAAATTCTTTAATAAAGTCATTAGTTTGTACTTTTAAAAAGTTCTAATAGTAACTTTATTGAAAACTAATGATATGTGACTCTTTATTAATATCAAAGTTTCAAACTCTACAACAATTTTATTATTTTTATTAATATAATGATGTTAATTTTGTTTTCTAATTCCAGCATAAACATGTGATATCTCAAGCTACTCAAGAAACATACGTATGTTTATGGACGGGTTGCAAAGTGCATGGGCGAACATCATGCTCAAGATCGTGGTTAGAAAGGCACGTCTTAGCGCATGCTGGCACTAAACCATTTCGGTGCATCGTCGATGGCTGTGGGATGAGGTTCAATTCACAGGTAACAATATTAAATGTTATTAAACAATATTCCCATTGATTACATGTTTCAATTTATATTGTCTCGATTAAAATGTGCAATGCGTTTATTAATAATCAATCGTTAGGTATAAACCATGCAATAGGAGCATTTATTTTATTAACGCAATGACCGTTGAAATCTGAATCTCAATTATTTTAGTGCATTGTTTGTGATAAAAACTTTAAAATCTCTATTGCGTGACTAATTTTTGTTATTGTAATGGAAAAGTTACAATGAAAAACATTTTAAACTAGAAGATTATATTTTACAAGTCCTCAAAATGATATTCCTACAAGGAAAACATAATAAATGGTCAGATATTTTATAGATGCACGAATATCAAAGGCCGAGCGTTAATGCATATCCCCTTCTATAGATGGCGTCGTCGCGACATAACCTAACAAACATGTAACGTCAAAATTTGTATATATTCATATGTGTGTGACGTAAACTGCCGTTACAGGTTTCTATGTTACCCACCTACTCCTGTTTTATTCGGTGGACACACCTCTTTCCTTGACGTCATATTGAAGAGGATTTTTTAAATAGTAGAGTCAAAGACAATTTCAATATTTTTTTATGGCGCCAATATGGCTCAGATTTCAAAAAGAAAAAATAGGTATCTAATAAAATAGAAAAAGAGCACTATTAATATAGAAAATACTTTGCAGTTATCGTTGGAAAGGCATGTCAACGGACACTTCAACGGAGATGGCCAGCAGAATGGAGCGAATAAGAAGTCGGTAGAGAGTAATTCTTCAGTGAAATTATTCAAAAGGAATGGCAAAAAAATTCGATTTCGAAGGCAACCTTGGTCAGGTAAGGGAGCAAAACATTAGTGATTACAGAGTGTCAGGAAACTGCTTTGGACAATTAATTAAAATTTCTAATCAAAAAATTAACTTTAAAAATAATTTTTATCCCTTTTACATTGAACATAAATATTTTTATCCCTTTTACATTGAACTTAAATAATTTTTGTCCCTTTTACATTGAACATAAATAATTTTTATCCCTTTTACATTAAACATAAATAATTTTTATCTCTTTTACGTTGAACATAAATAATTTTTATCCCTTTTACATTGAACTTAAATAATTTTTATCCCTTTTACATTGAACATAAATAATTTTTATCCCTTTTACATAGAACATAAATAATTTTTATCCCTTTTACATTGAACATAAATAATTTTTATTTTTTTTACATTGAACATACTTGTTATCTGTTGATCTCACTTTTTTTTCTTGAAAAGTGAATAAGTATTATATAAAAATTTCAAGTAAAGTTAATTGATTTGGTGGACTTTTCAAGATTGACTGTCAGTCGGTTAAGCAGAAAGAACACTTTGTACGTGTAATAAATGTAGATAATATTTCCTAGATTAACCTATAGTAAGAAATATGCTTTGTGTATTTAGTAAAAGAACAATTTTACATTTTATGAAGTTTAAGGTAATTATTGAACAGGAAATTTTCAAGAACTCTTCTTATAATTATTTTTATTAATAAAACAATTCTTCTCATCTTTTGATGGTGGTTTCCATTCAACTTTAATTCCACTGGAAATATTACAAGGAAAAAACGTTTTTAATTACAATATAAGGAAAGTTCCTGAGGAAAATTTCCAACCTGAATATTACTGTGGGTATAAGTCGACAAACAAGAGACAAGTCAAAGTCAGAAATCTTTGTAATAATATTTTTTTTTAATAAGTAATAATTTATACGCATAACTTTACACATGTTAACTGACTTATAACCCAGTAGGTACTATTCAGTCTAGGCCTATGGCATCGAACTTAAGTAAATGATATTTACAGCTCGGATGTTCGATTTTTTCGACGGCGGTATCATGGAAGGTCTGCAATATCGACTAATGACGATGTCAGAGAAGAGGACCCTCGGGCAATTCGAGGACTGTGCTGGAGAGACGGTGAAGGTGCAAAGTCAGGTTATTGCCAGGCGGATTGAAGCCGATGGACAGAAGAAAGTACTTGTGCGCTGGCACCCTTTAGATATGTAAGTTTAACACAATTTTTTTTTTTCAATAAGAGCGTATTAGAGGTCTAGCTGGTTGATTGGTGATAAATTTAATTCTTCATATTCTCCTCGTCTGTATATCCTACTTCTTCCAGTGTTATTAATTTATACCTTCTCCTCTTGAAATTCTTGTCTGCTTTCTAATAACAGTTGTTTAAAATATCGTTGTTTGTGTCTGTATGTGGTGATTATCTTTGCTTTTATCTGTTGATTTCTTTCTAAATTTCCATATTTCTTCTTAGATAATTATAGATTCTTCGACAGATTCCTCCCCAAAATTAATTCTATTTATTACAAATGTTTCTCCTTGCTCTTGCATGCATTTTTTTGTACTTTACTGATTATCTTACTATCCAAATATCATATCTTATCTTGAACTATTACCATACACTTTCATCATTTAGGATTCCTATCTTGTAATTTTTCATTTTCATCTATATAACACCATAATAAATAATTTATTCATAATAATGATAATAATTCGTAAAATAATGATAATAATTCGTAAAATAATGATAATAATTCGTAAAATAATGATAATAATTCGTAAATTAACAACCAATTCTTTTCAGTGTACCCGACGAATGGATACAAGAGGGCGAACTAAAGCCGAGCAAAGAAGTACCCATCCCCAAACTGGAACCATCTGCGAAGGAATCTTTGGAGCCACTACTGTTTTCCCCATCCAACGTGAGCTACGTTGGGTACCCCTACCACAACCATCTTCATACCCTGCCGAACCATCAGAAGCATCGTCGCAAACCTCTTAAAGCGTCTACGTGATATAAGTGTAATTTATAAGATTTTTTTTAATTTTACGAGATATATATATGGTGCAACTCTTTGTAAATTTTTATATTTATGTATTTATGTTACTTATGTATTTATATGTATCGTCTGCATTCTCGACTTAACAAATTCATCAATTTTGTCTACTAATATCCCCCATTTTATTATTTATTGTCGCGCGATTGAGAGTTCTGCTTATGCGGCACGAGGTTTCCGATCGATTGTAAATTACGAAATAGAGTGTGATACTAAGATATTGATATTTCCAAAACCGACATGTGTTCATATTAATTTTTCATAGTAATAACTTATTGCGTGTCATTATAAAACAGCGACTGCCGCATAAACATTCTTCTCAAAGTTGTACATCTTAAACGTTATCTTTCCAAATGATCTCAATTGAACGTGGAGAATTTACAAAGTGTTCGCACGCCCTGTACATGAGAATTGGGAACACGTGTGTAAATTTACTTGAAACGGTGAAGTCTTTCACGAGATATTGTATAGTAGACTTGTATGTAATTGTAAGTATTAGGCTAGTTAAGCACAGGGCGGTTTTGAGTAAAGCCCGGGTTTACCCACGAATTTCCCAAAACCGCTGGATCTTTCAATTCGCAACCAGTTTTACGGATCACTGCCATGCCGCTGGTTTACTTTTTTTTAGCAAGTAGATCATTAATTTTCTTGTAGACTAGGAAAATTTTTAATAACGTATACAAGTATTACTTAAGTTTCTATATATATATGCTGTATACAATTATTATTGTGTGTTCCAATATTACATACGAACATCATTTCTAATTCGCCTTCTTTTAGTTAATTATTTCGCTGTCTATTTTCGACGGGGACACCGCATTAAATCAAATTAAATTTCGTTAGTAAATTTACATTCCCCGGTTTTAGTTTTCCTTTTTTAACGTGGACCCGTTTAAAGTAGATTGCTAGAAAATACTTTTGCTTTATGAGGTTGAGAAATATGACACAATACAATTTTAATTAAAATCACTGCCTATTACTATTTTATTTTCCTCATTTTTACGTAACAATTTTAATTTTTATTATTACAATTTTAATTTACTCGATAAAAGTTCCAAACATTTAGACAATAACAATTCTGTCTAAATTCTTTTACTATTTACAATAAACCATCCTCGGCATTGATTACACTTATATTCGAACTACCACTGCCTATTCTCTCGAATTACTTACCCTTTACTGCCATTTCGTTCAGGTTCTCAAAACTTTCAAAAAACTAAAAGTATTTTCTACGTCTTTTAGAACTTAAGTAGTGATTTTAGACTATCTATATAATATGTGTGATTTTTAGTATTTGTATATCACCAATTTATTGGATTTTAATTAAATAACACAACACGGATTTCAATTAGTTTAAATTTTAAAATAGGGAGACGAGCTAAATTAGCTCAGGACTGCGAACATTTCGTTTAAAAGGGACTTTCAACATGTACAAATAAATCTGTGTTGTGTCTCCGACGGAGTTTAATTTATATTTAATTATTAAAGCGCTATAATCATTCAAAATATAAACAAATCACTGCCAGTTGACTGCCGATTTTAAAATTAGTAATAAAATTAGAAGAAAATTGCCATGACATTTTTTTGACCATTTTAGGAATGAGTTTATAATTTATTTTTAGCGGTGCCATTTTTCCCACAATGCAGGTTCATAGTAAATGGGGTTGACAACACTGGTTTTACTTTTATAGCTGACAAACTTAATTTTATACAAAGTCGTCTTGTTATTATTTTCATATAATTAATAAAGACAGGAATAGAAATATTCGAATTTTACAAAAATAGAAAGAACTTGAATAACACACCTTATGTTTTGTAAATTTTTAATTTATCTTGTTGACCAGATTTGTGGTTTAAACGATACACACACACTTGTACATTTTCTTGTCAATATAATTTATTTTATTAAAGTATTGATTTGTTTTCTTTTACAAAAAGTATTCCTGCGCAGCTATTGCTTTTAAATCTTATTTTGGGATATTAACAAAAATTATGTATTAATAAGAATCCTTCAATAAAAAATCGTCATTTAAAAAAATTCTTTATTAAGTGTAATAGATTTAAAATTTACAAAACACACTGGCAAAAACACAAACAATTCATTCACCACTTCACTCATCCAACTAACTACTGTACTTAATCATCCTTTTGTGAGAAAGATTCATTGAACAACAGAAATTGTCGAAATACCACTTTACATCAATAATTGTTTTCACCGTTGTTCAATGCATATTAACACAAAAATAAAACAAAACACCGATTTTGCTCATGTCATTTAAATATAGACTGACAATATTTTTGTAGCTATTTATTTTGTATTTTGACTGAGTTAGATTATATTTATTTAAATGGAAACAAATTTCTTTGTTAACAATCGTGACATTTTATTATTAAGTTACTTCAACTAGGGTGAATCTGTCACTGCTTATAACGGTTTTAATACAAATTTATCCATTTTTTTTAACTCCTTCAAAAATTTTCAATATTTTTCAAAGACCAAATTTGGCCCAAACTTCCTAAAAGCGTTATTAAAAATTCCCAATTATGTATAATGGTTGCTGTGTGATCCATTCAATGATAGAGCAAAAAATTAATTCGTTTTGTTCTAAAATATCGAAAGAAAATTATATAAAAGCTATGTAATTATGAACACATTGATGTATATGTAAAGTTAGCAACCAAGTTTTTGTTATGTATTTAAATTTTGCAAAGTCTTTAAACTGTAAATATATAAAAACAAAGAGTGTAAATTTGTTCGATTGACAGATTCTGACCGCTGCTGTACTATATAGATCATTTAAAAATAACGTAGCTTAGTATTAAAAATAGTCGTATATCTACCGAACTCAAAATAAAGTAACTTTTATAACGTATTCTTTTACATTGCATTTAGAAAATCAAGTAAAAAGTAAGACTGTTCAAAATTATATCAACTATTGTAGGATTTTAACCTTTCTGTTTAGTTCTCTTTAGGTTTTTGTTTCTAATTTTCATCCAATTAAGGCAGATTTGTTCTTAACTGCAAGCATTACGTGCGACATCGATAGAACGATTTCATTTGTATTTGTAATATTTGTATTTGCAATAGAACACAATGATCTGAAACTACTTTTGGAAATTGTATTCATCAAGTTGAATCAAAGTAAAAAATCACTTTACGGTATCAAATTACATTTCAGAGGGATTTCGATTGCATAGACGTACATAAACCTTCGTTTTCATGTATGTACAAAGAAACCGACGAGGTATATATCAGTTTTACGGATAATGAATGTATATGTTAGGTAGTTGATTAGCTGCATACGCAACAAAAATAGTGTTTTATTTTACCTGCACTCTGCAATGTTTAAAATAAGGCGCTAAGTTTTGTTAGGATTATGGTATGTGAACAATCTGTGTAAAGTTTGTGGAGTCAAAAGTAGAACAATTATTTTTATTTCTTTTAATTTTTTTAAACGTACTGATTTGGATTATTTTTATGAAATTATGTTTTAATTATATTCTTATTTATCTTTTTATTACATTCTTATTTCAGTATATTTTTATTAATTAATTTTGTATTTAATTATATGTTTCATTAAAGGACGAATCAATTCCCTAAGGTATTAGATCAGATTACAAAAAATGGAAAAGTTATTTCGTGATTGATTTCTTAGAAGCAATTTAATTGGAATGCCACAATAATTCCCTACCTTGATTCCATAAATTTTGTTCAAGACTCAGTTTGAACCGTTTGAATTTTAATATAAGTGTTAGTGGCTGAATTAGAATATTTTAATAAAGAATTGTAAAAAAGCTTATTGAATGTATATGAGATTGTAAGTCAAGTTATTATATTATGAAAAGTACCTACTTATATTGGTGTCTTAACCTTATATTTACTAAATTTTTAGTGAAATATTTAATTAGACAATTGAGGGTGACCCCTCGGATCGTCCGAGGAGTCAGAGTATTATATCGAGCAGGATGGTAGCTATAGCGAGTCTCAAGAATGTAAATTAAAGATGGTTTCGTAGCTGTCGCGGAACCATCGAGATGGAAACACAATTTCCAAATTGACTTCATGTAAATAAAAGCATAATATATCCTATGTTTTAAATGTATTTTTTCCACATTTGTCCGAAGGTGAACTGTAACATTTTCCGTTGAATAAAGATTGGTTTTGCATTAGAAACAAATTCTACCTCACTCTATTTTATTGTATAATTTCTTTTTTAAGTTTTTCTATCTGTACTCTAAGTTAATTTAATTATTTTTTGTAAGTATAATCAATTTTTGTAGCTATTTTGGATGTCTGCACGAATTATAACAAGACTGTGAATGCAGTAGCTTCGCCGGCTCGGCCTGACTCGGGCTGGCACCTTTTCGTTTTTTCTTGTAAATCTACAATATTTACTGCGTTTTATTTAAATTTATAGTTCTGCAGACATGTTCAATCTTATGTATCTATTCTGATAAGAATAAATATGTAAATAAAATTGTGTTTCATTTATAATAAATCGGTAAAATATTTACGTATGTCTGTTTTATTATATGTTTTCAATATTTTGATTTACCTTTTGATTAACCTGTTGATTGATTCCATTTTGATTAACCTTTTGATTGATTCCTTTTTTGATTGATTCCTTTTTTGATTGATTCCTTTTTTTGATTGCTTTCGTTTTTTAGAGCTTCCTCTTTTGATAGATTGTTTTGATGCTATTCGAAATATTGATGTCCTTGCATATTGCACTACTAAGAAGGTAAGTTGGAAACAAATTTTATTTATCTTTTTTCATTAGTCTTAAATATTATACTTTATTTAAAGTACCTACTTTCTATTTTCTTAATATTTTCTAGACAATTCCACATATATAAGAGGAAGTCATTTAACAAGAGATATTAGCTATTAAGTATGAGAGATGAAGAATTAATCTCCTAATCAAAAAAATATTATTCATTAAGAAAAATGTGATCATGGTGATCTAAAACATATCGTCATATTAGAAACAATGGTACAGAAAACTTTACAAAACCTAAAGATACGGATATTAAGACTAAAAATTTTAGAAAATTTATTGAACTTTCATCAATACCACTAAAACAATAGATGCCTCCTTAGCAATGTTCCAGAAGAAATAATCAGAGAAGATTGTGTTTGTTTAATCGGATGATCCCGGTGAAGGCGTTGTTGTTATATGGGATAGAAAACCCCCGTTTAAATAAATAGAAAATCTGGAATTTGTCCGTTGTTTCCGATATTGATTAAATGGCGGTCCGTTAAATCGAGGTATAAATATAATTTCATTTGTAGAATGGCTTCATTTTAATTAGAATATATTTAAAAAAGTTATGTTAAAAATAAAGTTATGTACAAAAATTATATTGTAAAAAAAATGTCCAAAATTGTATTAAAAAAATACAAAAATTGTATTAAAAAAATTTCATTTTCTTCTGATTAAGTGAAAACGACAAGTTTTCTACTTGTGCATAAAAACTGAATGGAATAAAAATAATAAAAACTGACCTTAAACTCTATGGATACACTCTGGTTTATTCGCTTTTCTGATGTGGGTAGTCCTGGACGAAAAATAGGTATCTTCACTCCTGGAAAAATTAAATAAAAAATAAAAAATATATTTTAGAAGTTTTTTTTGTTTTATTTAAATTATAAATATATAGGTATATAAATATACGGGTATATAAATATATAGGTATAAACATATAGGTATTATATAGGGTACACTCTTTGTGGTATATCATAGAGTTAGTTAGACGCCTTGACGACAGCGCCTGGTTTGGCATTTTATTGTTTGTTTGCACTAAACGTTTGAAAGGTGATCAGCCTTAAATATTCTTGATTCATTAAGATTTTTGGAGAACAATTTTATAATCAGTTCTATTGATTTTTTAATATTTTTTTTTCATATATGTCCAAATGATTAGTTACAATGAAAGTGATAATTCGATTATTATTGTAGTACATTAAAGCGGATGATTTAAAATTTAAGATTTAAAAAGGGTGTTAAATAGTTTCCCAAGGCATATCTGGGAGGTAGAGGCATTTAAAAGAGAAATAAACGTGTTGAAAGTGAAAATAAAAAAGTGCGGTCTTTTTCACCAATTGGCGTGTGCTGAAGGGTTAAACGCTCCAGTTAAGCGTATTTAAAAACGAGGTCGAAATTTCAGAAATGTGAAGACAAAATTATTAGACGTTCTAATAATTTGGAAAAAAATTTTATTATTATTATTGATTAGGAAATCTATTGTCAGACTAAATGGTTTATAGTCTAAACTTTAAAACTGCGGGCTATAAAAAAACGGAAAACTTTTATAAGGTAAGTATAAAACTTTTAATTAAACATGTATCTAATAATTGTTAATTATGATTTTACATCTACAACTAAATGTTAAACACTGCAGTTAATTGTTTTAAAAAAACGAGCGCCGAAGGCGCGAGGCGGCGAGCTCGCGAATCGAGCGAGTTCGAAGTCCTAATAATTTGTAAACAAAATTAGTAGACGTTCTGCTGATTTGGAAAATATTTTTATTGCACGTTCTTTTGATTAGGAAAATTATTATTATACTAGAAAAATGGAAACCGTTTATAAGGTAAGTATAAAACTTTTAATTAAACATGTATCTAATCATTATTAATTATGATTTTACATCTTGGGTAACATACAACTGAATGTTAAACACTCCAGTTAACTGTATTAAAAAACGAGCGCCGAAGGCGCGAGGCGGCGAGCTCGCGAAGCGAGCGAGCTCGAAGTCCCAATAACTCGTAAACAAAATCAAGGTAGCCGAAGTTTACTACGAACTGCAGATTCATATTTTTATACTTACACAGGTAATTATCGCGATTTTTTGAAACGTCATTTTTTATAAGGTAGTAGCCTTTGCTGAAAAAATTGTGATGATTTGGAAAATTTTTATTGTACGTTCTTTTGATTAGGAAAATTATTATTATATTAGAAAAATGGAAAACGTTTATAAGGTAAGTATAACACTTTTAATTAAACATGTATCTAATAATTATTAATTATGATCTTACATCTTGGGTAACATACAACTGAAGTTAAACACTCCAGTTAACTGTATTAAAAAACGAGCGCCGAAGGCTCGAGGCGGCGAGCTCGCGAAGCGAGCGAGCTCGAAGTCCCAATAATTCGTAAACAAAATTAGTAGACGTCCTGATGATTTGGAAAATTTTTATGGCACGTTCTTTCGATTAGGAAAATTATTATTATATTAGAAAAATGGAAAACGTTTATAAGGTAAGTATAAGACTTTTAATTAAACATGTATCTAATAATTGTTAATTATGATTTTACATCTTGGGTAACATACAACTGAATGTTAAACACTCCAGTTAACTGTATTAAAAAACGAGCGCCGAAGGCGCGAGGCGGCGAGCTCTCGAAGTGAGCGAGCTCGAAGTTCCAATAATTTGTAAACAAAATTAGTAGGCGTTCTGATGATTTGGAAAATATTTTTATTGCACGTTCTTTTGATTAGGAAAATTATTATTATGTTATTAATTATTGTTGTTTGGCAGTTTGTTAATTGGCAGTTTATTGTTTGGCAGTTTGTTGTTTGGCAATTTGTTGTTTGGCAATTTGTTGTTACGAATAAATTCGCAACGATTTTGACGACATACGTATAATACAATAGTTATTGATAACGGTTGCGAAAAAGCGCTTTCTTCGCGCCTCGTGCGGACTATTGCGAAAAGTTCAACAATCCGATAAACTGCTGCAAATTGCTTTTTTCCAGAAAATCAGCGGTGTCGCAGGAAGCGTCGGCTTCGATTACAGCGCCACGCGGAGGAAGTAGGTTTCGCAATTTAAACCGTCTTCGTCGTCGGTTTTTCTGAAATCGGCAAAAAGTGCCTGAAATCGGGGCAGCGCGCCTTTTTGCAAGCTCGCAGGATCGGGTTGCAAAAGTTGCAATTTCGCCTAATCAACTCTGCCGCCAAGAGCTCCTCGGTCGCCCTCAGCGCAGCAGAAGCGATGCGGCAGGAGGCCGCACTACACCGCGAGAGATACCTTTTCCTGAGCCAGTTCGTCTCGAACTGCCGATGTTGCCAGCACCGGTATTCGGAGTGTGAATAGCGGTATATTGACTGGTTTTTAAACTCTTCAGAGACAATCACTCGGGCTCAACAATTCTGTGCGATTTACTAGTGCGGTCTGGTTCTGTGGTGGGTTTTGTTTGCGTATTTTTGGGCCATCGAGGGATTGCTCCTGCTTATCCTTGGACAATCTTATCCTTGGACAATCGTATCGTTGGACCATCTTATCGTTGGACAATCTTATCCTTGGACCATATTATCCTTGGATTATCTTATATTTGGACCATCTTATCCTTGGGCCATCTTATCTATCCTTGGGCCATCTTATCCTTGGACCATATTATCATTGGGTCGACTTACTATTGGATCATATTATTGGATCTCTTATTGGATCTCTTATTGGATCTCTTATTGGATATCAGCGTTGATTCATCTCAGTATTGGATTTTATCAGAGGATCATCGTATTGTTGGATCTTATCGTGAGTTCGCCGCATTATTGGATCTTCTTAACATTGGATCTATTCAAAGGATCATCGCCAGCCCATTGTTGCGCTTCCTGCTGTTCTTTAAAGGTAAACTTGACCATTGCTTTCTTGCTCTAATCGTCCTCTGCAGCATCTTCACAACTTTATGTCATTTTAATGACTGTGGATGATACAGTTACGTGTACATTCTCAGCAATTTGTAGTCCTCGAGACTTTTCGGCTTTGTGTATTCCATGCATGTGTGTTCGGAAGTTTTTGTGGTCCTTTCGATTATTTTTTCTTCTTCGACTCTGATTCGGCCTGTACAATAATCTGTACAATAATCTGTACAACAATGAAGAAAAATTCCAACGAATCTTCCCCTGGCTTGGATTTAATAGTTATTTGAAAATAATGACTGGCATTAGCCTTTTTTGAGTCGTCATGCCGCCGGCGCTCAATTACGCTATTACTTAACTCTATTTGCTAAACATATCGTGTACCTTATTATTATTATTAATTAACCTGGGTTTGTATTTCATTAAATTTATCTATTTATGTGTGTATTATATGGCGAAATACCATTAAGGACGTTAATAGGTTGTTCGTAATGAGCTATGAAGTACTCGTACAATAATTCAACTTCTTCTATTTATGCTATTACCAGCGTTCTCTCACTCTGTTTATATCTCTCTGGGCCTTACTCTTTTTCACTATCTCTTTATCTTTCTCGTTTCTTCTCATTTTCTCTCTCTCTCTCTCTCCCTATCTCTCTCTCTCTCTATTTGTATTTTACTCCATATAATAATCCATCTAATAATCAGGACCTGTTGATTTCTTTCTGTTCGCTCAATTCGTAACTCTCACTATCGGAAAAATTACACGATAAATAAATTAAAAGGTTGAAGAAGAATGGTTGTCTCTAAAGTTCAAAACTAAGCTAGAAAAAAGAACGTACATTTGCTTAAATTCCTAACCTTGTTCGCATTGTATCGTATTACAAAACCCTATCAGATTGATCTGGAAAATTAGGAATTGTTCCAATATCCCGTTCCGAAAGTTTCCGCAATTTCCTCCAATTGCATTGGCAATAATGCTCTTGACCCGAAAGCACGTAGGGAAATGAGAAGAAGAAGGCAGGAAAGCACCGACTAAGTAGCAAGTATGCGGCGCAATAATTAGGTGCGTGTTTGAGTTATTATGGACGCGTGTTTATTGGAGTTTTTCCATCCCGCAGCCTCGCTGATGCAACTGGAAACGGATTCGTTCAGGAAGATTGCTAATCTTCCTCTACACATTACAAGCTTTTTGCCAGCGATACTAATAACAACATAATTAAGGCTCTAGTACTAATACCTCTCAGGCTCGATCCATGTTGATGACCTGCTTTTTATCTGTGCGGGAAGAATGCCGAGACGTGGCCCTTTTTACACACTTTTGTTGCTTTGTCCTTTTTGCTGGAAAGTGTATTTTTTTGGTCTTTTTCGTTGTTTTTTCATGGTGTTTTTTTTGTTATAGGTTTTTTGTTATAGGTTTTTTGTTATAGGTTTTTTGTTATAGGTTTTTTTGTTATAGTTTTTTTATAGTTTTGTTGTTATGATTTTTTTCTTACTTTTTTGTTGGGTTACTATAAAATTGTATGTTAGTGAATTTATGAAACTAACAAAAGGTCTTAACGGTTTGCTGCATTTGTGTAATTCAATTAATCCATACATTTTTGGTAAAAAAATATTTGCCCAAAAAGATATATAAATAGTTTAAAATGTTCCAGTCCTTGTCAGGCCGCGCGTACGTTTCCTGTTATTACGCAAATTATTCTGACATTGGCAATTTCGAAACTGAATGAAAGCAAAATGTTCGCTCGGAGTAATGAGGCGTATTGTTCGCAATAATACAGAAATAATGTTTACATGTGTAGTAAACTGGATATCATCATTTGAATGCATGATGTGTAACGACGTAAATGGCTGCTCTTCATGGTTGCCAGGATGTCTATCAATGTATATTTTATTTTGGAAAATCGCTCATCCAAAAAAGTTCCTCTGTACAATTAACAATTAATTATTTTGAACCGATTCAGTTTGAACTATCCTGGGTTCAAAGCCAGCCAATTTTAACCATGTAATTACAGCGCATTGTCGTAATCGGATTGTAAAAACACCATAATCAAGAATGTCGAAATCCACGTACGTGCATGCCATGGTCTGGCGTTAAAATAACTTCATTATTTAATGACTGCTCAAATCTAGGATCAATCACCTTCTTGCACAAGTAAACAGAGGCCTTGTTTATGTTTCTGGATCGTCTGGTCTGGAATTGCATAATAACCATTTGTTTATTTAGAAATTTAAGTTGGTGTTAACTTAAATTTGGAAGAATCCAAATCCAAATGCAATCTGGTTGTTCCCTGCGTTTACTTCAGTATTACTTCATATGTAAACGATTATAAATACGTATAGGTATGTGTAGCATAAATAAGTTATATAAAGCGAGTTATAAAGTATAAACAAGTTGCCTATAAATAATAATAATAATAATTTTACTTTATATGTTTTAATCATCAATCGCATTCAATGTGTTGCTACGTTCTTAAATCGCTGGTTCTTAAATCGTTGGTTCTTAAATCGTTGGTTCTTAAAACTGTGTTAAAAAGTTGGTTCTTAAGATGTTGGTTTTTAAGTTATAAAGCTATTCCTGGAGTAAATACACCATCTGCCGATAGGTATTTTCCAGGCCGCAAATGCAAAATAAAGCCTTTGGTCTATTTTTAGTAATGTAGCTGTTAACATTACCATGTTGTTAATTTCAGTTCTTGCTTAATTTTTGTGGAAAAGGCAATAAGATTTTATAGTAATAATTTTATAATGTTATTTGTTTCTATTACCTTCAAGTTTCTTAGGTTTGAGAAACCTTAAGGTGAATTTTAGAAGTAAAATATAGAGCCTTGCACTTTAAAAATTTAAGAATTTAAAAATGTTTATTTTTAATTGACTATCCCAAGAACCACACATCTATATTAAATTTGAAGTCCAAGAATACTAAACAGCATAAAATTCTATGTTTGCAATCTTTCTCTATTTAAGTTACTACTTACTCTGTCATAATATTGGTCAAATGATCTATATCTCTTCTGTCATTAATTAAATCATTATCCTTATTTATAAATATATCTCATTTCTTTTATTAATTTGTTCTGTAATTTAGTTTCTATGTCAAGTATTTTATAATTTGTAAATCCAAACCAATGTTCCGTTTCATAACTACGTTTAACTAAGGTTGTATTATTTAAATTATAAATACTCCTTTTATGTTCATCTATTCTTTTTCCTATATATACCTAAGTCTGACCGATTAAGTACTCTGGCATTCATTACATGGAATTGAGTTTAAATACTTTCTCTAGTTTGTCAGATTTTTTATATATGGTACTGGTTTGTATTTGTTTTGAGTATGTATACACATAGTCAAAACAAATACATATCAGTACCATATACAGGGTGGTCCGGCTAACAAGGCCCACTTAAATTACAGCGTTATTAACAAACTTAGAACAATAAAACTTGCAGGATTTACTCAGCACCTAAAGAGCTCCAAAAAACGCTAGTAGTGTTTTGTTTTGCCGCGCATAGTTTTTGCGC
>JAWQRP010001221.1:0-20359 GCA_033557875.1 Quadriops clusia | reverse complement strand
GCTAACAGGCTAGGAGAAAAAAAATGGAATATTATGCCGTTTGTTTCACGACGATATCTTATTCCTACGCGAAAAATATCTAATATACGTTTTAAGGTATGACTAGCTGCCTCTTAAAACGTATAGTGTCAACCAGCCTTTAGGGGGTACGACTTAACAATCTTACCCTAAAATTTTTAACTAGTAAAAATTAATTGGAACAATAGTAACGAGAACTTTTCAAGGAAGACTAATAACAGACTTTTACTTGCAAATTTCTAGTTTTCCGACAACAAACAGTTACATTTCAGGTTCATCGAACAAACGAATGAATATTCAAAAACTATATCTTATCTTGTTAAAATAAACATACTTTTCACATTTTATATTTGAGAATTTTAAAAAATGAAATAAACGAGAAAAAAAAAGTTTTATTTTTCCGTGAATTAAGAGCTAGTAAAATATGAGTATGCTTAATGAATTTAGAAATATGTATGATTAATGTATTTTTTATATTTAGTCTGTAAAAGTGCTTCCTTCTAAAAATCAATTTCGTTACAAAATATATGTATGTATACAAAAGTAAAGTGTTCAATAGAATGCAGCAACCACCCTCGGCCGTAAAAATAACCTAGCGCTCCATATCGCACGTTAGGTCATTACTGTAAAGTTTTACAGCTTCTGCAGAGTCTGGCACACATTGGCCTGAAAAATATTAAAGCTGACGGCCGACTACTACGCCCCTTTTCTACGGAGGCGGCGCTATAAAACGTTTTATGTACCGAATTTTAGGCGTAAAGTCGGGCTGACCCGAATTTATTTAGTGGCAGTTTGCAATGCCATATCATTATGCATTTAACGCTGCATCGTCCAAAACTAGGACACAATAATATGACCCCGGGGAAATGTTTGTCTGCCTCTTCATCAAACATTTATGGCCTATTAATGACCTCGATGTTATGAATTTATAGGTCGGCATTCGGAATTTAGATAGCTCATTTTCTGCAATCGCTATAAGAAGACTGTAAATTATCGCATCTCCCTCCTCACGAAAATAGCCACATTTTCTGATATTAAGTTTTTGCGGAATTAGGATTGTATTCATCTTCGATAAATACGAAGAATAAATTGTAGCAATTTATCTGGCGAGAAAAGTGGGCGCCATCAATTTCGTGAGAACAGTTGGCGTTGAAACTTTTAAGAGAATTGGAAGGTCCTCTTAATAGCTGAGTTCAAAGACACTTTTATATTTTTACCGCCTTTTCGATAAAACAAAAATTGAGAAGAAAAATTACCACTAACCTAACCGATTTCCATTACTATATAGACCACTCACGAAAACATTTTTCCTACTTTATATATCTAAGTGTATACCTTTTGATGGATGATCGGTGCTTAATATTCAGTGTACATGTTTACCCCCATTTGTCTTGTCCTAATCTTCTACTTTCGTGTACAGTGGGGTAGGCACGTGATTTTTTTTGAATATCAATCATGCGCAATATTTTATGCCAGGAGAAAATTTATAACCAATCTCCTTAGTAATATCCTGATGCGGGCTTCATGAAGGAAAATTTCAAGTATGATTTGTTGGCAATTTCTAGATACGTATAATTTTCACGGGGCGAATAATATTTTTAAGGAAATGCGCCGTGTTCTTCTTATCTGACATCATCGTATTGTACATATGAGAACGTTAGAGGAATCTTCGTGTAAATGGAAATACCTCTGAATGAATTACGTAACAAGATAACAAAAGATACAAAAGAATCGAGTATCTTGTTTTCTCGTGGAAACCACACATGAAAAGAGAACGTCATGTATATTGGACGTTCCCTTAGAAAGACGCGATTTCTCCGTTTAAAATTGGTTATTTTGTCCTAGGAACACAATACACCTTCATCAATAATATCTTTTTACTTTGAAGAAGAGGGCGTTCCTTGTTCTGGGTTTCTTTGATCTCGCTGTCATGCAATCGTGCAAACAAAAATTACACACACAAAATTTGCAATTGTACTTACGAGGAGATATTAAGAATAGGCGAACACATTTGATATACATATAATTTGATAGAATTATATTCAGAATGTCTCAGATGCAAATGTTTCAAGTACAGACTATCTCTAAACTGCAGTTCTTCCGGCGCGCATAACGTGTGTTATTTTTATTTATAGTGCACATATTGATAAGAACGACTAAATATATGTGCGTTAGGTTTAGAAAGTATTATTTATTATAATGGTAACGTTCAAATGTTGAAGTTTTTTTAGCTGAATCAATAAAAAATTACCTACTAGTGAAACAATAATTATTATTTTCTTATTGCGGTTTGTGGATAAAACTAACCTTTTTAGTCCTAAGTCAGAGCATGGCAAATGCGGGTGACTGACCACGATGTATTTTAGGCGGTGAATTCTCATTTTTTTAGTGCACATACACAGAGACGTTTTCACAAGCCCACATATTTTAAACTAAAAAATTCTGCGAAATTAACAAAGAAACTCTTCCCAATTCGCATGTGCAAGAGATAAGAATACAAAAATCTGCAATTGTTGAAATTCCTGGGTGAGTATCGCTGAAAAATTTTTAAAATGCTAATTTATGAACGTCGGTGTTTCACATTTCACTACATTTTTGTCATTGGAAATTATGTCAAAACCATTATTTGCTGGACATGTATTAGAAGACCTTGCTCTAATTCAAGAATAAAAATTACAACTGTAGATCCCTTTTATTTCGACTGTTTCTAATAATTGTATAGAAGTTGGGGTATTTTATAATAAAATATCCGAATCAAAACTGGTCATTGTGTGTGGTCAAATTGCCGTGCCTAGCGATTTCAAAGAATCGAATCAAATTAAGATTAATGTATCTCTAATGCAGATAAGTAATGCTCAAGCCAACTGTGTATGCGCAATGGGAAAAATTTCCACCATTAGTTTCAAGGCTTTCTATTGAAGAACGCTCGCAATTTTAATCTAAATATGGCGCGCAGCTGTTTAAAATTTTTGCAAAATTGTATTTCTAAAAATAACGTCTGGGTTTAATGTAAATAATAACATATTTACGAGCAGGTAGCGCTCTATTTTGCATATTGTTTATTTGTATGGGTTTATTTCTCGTTTTGCATTATTGTTACTCTAATACAACGGTAATAATAATAAGAGTCCTCTAAATCACCTTCAATCAATGAAATCACAGAATCTAAATTTATTACATACTTATGTGTGATAATTAAGTTTAGTAGTTAGTAATGAACAACAAATGATGAACATCAGTTGACAAAATGATAATAGAGAAACTGATCAATATATGTACATATGTGTATGTAGCAGGTATTTATTAATTTTTAGCAGGTAATCTTGACAAATTGTTTAAATATACTCTTGACATTATGTTTAATAGTGAACGAATTTCCGAATCAATTCATGTCTCTTTTAGCACAGATCTGTGCTTTTAGCGTGCGCCTCGGTGTTTATCCTCGTCAAGCATCAATCTCACCCTGAGCAACGAATTTCAGGACAAAAATTGAAATACTACTACTACTTCACCGCAAAGGGGGAACGCCTTCGAGGATACGAGGAGGAAATAAACCTGGAGATTGAACTGCCGAACTTCGTTTTATTTCGCTGTAAACAAACGTGATTTAGAAGAAATTTTACAAACAAGGTTTTCTTCTTGGAAAAACAGAAAAGATTTCTGATTTGTATTTTCTACTATAATGTATAGTTTCTTAGCTACGTTGCATTTCTTGTATAATATGGTACCAAGAAGAATTTTGTTTCTTTCTTAATATTGCAAGTATAGGTACAGTGTAAAAATTTAAAGAATACTATCATTTATGTAGATTATACCAATAATACATATAGCTTATGCACGTTTTTAGATAAAATTTATGGCTTCCCGATTAGAATTCCCGTCAATAAGAATGAAAATAGAAAGTACAAGGTAATAAAAGGGGACGTCTCGGGAAACTAACTTGTCCTCCATAGAATAAATACAAAAGTTCTGCTTTCTCAAGCGGTAATGGATTTGCCCCGTCGACCCATTATCGAACACCCTATCCTCCAAGGAATGGACTAGTCCCCACCACTGATTCACCCTCTGTTTACATCTGTCGTTTTTTCAACCTACATATTTTGTTCTACTCTGCACTAATCGAAATTGATTACAAAAGAGCTCTCAAAGCCGTCATTTTCTGTATACCAAGTCATAAGATGATTACTCAAGCTTGCGGATATTACCGAAGAACTTTGTGCCGATTTATATGCGAAAGGAAATGGAAAGCTCTTATCGGTGGAAATTTACGATTTAGAGGGTAAACATTTGTTGCTTGTGGAAACTTAGGATGCAGTGTATTTATGAAATATTCAGTTTAAACATTCTCTTCAATTTAATTTAAACAACGGTAACAATCAAACGAAGAATCTTCAAGCATTATGCAAAAAAGGAGCGTTAGAGAGTTTGTTTAATTATCATATTAGTTCCTCCATTTATGATCAAATTGAAATATTTTGTTTTTAGACGTTATACCCAATAATAGAGGAATTATATAGCACTTGTTATACCTTTGTTCTAACTACAAAATGCATTAAAATGTTCTAGAATCTTATCTTCAATTGACCACATAACACCCATATAAATTCAATGCCCATTACACATTCTTTAAAATAAGAAAATTGCCGTGTATAAATCACCAAATATGTCCTTTGTTATGCGCATTTGGAAAATGTCCAAAACTAGTAAAATTATTTTCTTTTGTGAAGCGGTTTTAAAAGGACGAGAAGTTTAGAATAAAGACATTCCAATTATATAACTCGGATCCATGTAGAACTATATATACGATTTGCTACTAAAATTTACGACAGTACGAAACAATACGAACTTTTAACAGTTTAAAGAAAAAATAAAACAATACAATGGTAAACTTTGTTAGTGTATTTGTAGTTTTCATTGTGTGCTGTTGTTTAGTGCAGGCTTTCCCTCATCATGACGGCGAAGGTGAGATGATAATACATCAATAATTTTTTTAACTAATATGTGAAGCAAATTCTAAGCATTTATGTACTGATAAGAGCGAATTGTTTCAGACCATAAAGAACACTGTCATGTAAAAGGTCACCCTGATGTACACCTACATCCCGGAGAATCAACCACCTTAAAACGAAAATGTGTGAAAATCACTTGTTTAAATCCTATTACCAACGATTTTGCAGCTGTGGGGTATGTTTTAATTGTATTAAAAAGTAACTTTCTAAACTACTACATATATTGATTTTAGGTGCCCTTTGACCGTACCAGGCGATGACTGTAAAATAATACCGGGGGATATCAGCAAACCGTATCCGGATTGCTGTCCTCACGCAAACTGCTAAATTAATAACACATTATTCTTACATAAAATATTTTAATTTTTTTAAATAAATCTATTAAATATCAAAGCTGCAGAAGTTTTTTTATTGGAAAAATTAAAGCCTTTATCGACCTAGTGATTCCTAATCAGAACCAGGAGGATATACAAACGACCTATTGTCAGCATGAAGAGGCCCTTATCTTCAGGTGCGCTCTCTAGTTTTGCCTCATTTATGAAGGGGGCACTTGCGACGCAGTTTCTGTTTTGAATGTGATTTTAGCCTGGGTAAAATTAAGTGTTTCGCCTTTGTAGAGATTATTATTAGTAGACTCCATAATCAGCTTAATTAAGTAATACGTTCTACGAAAAAAGTAAATAATTAATTTATATATCGATTGTAAATTTATTACTGGCTAACCAGTTGTGCAGTTGAAATTTACCTAGTGGTTTTGTTATTGTTTATGCGCGAGAGCTGTTTGGAAAAATATTGTCCACATTATGTAAACGTTTTATTTATAAAAAGTTGCCCGTACTCCGAATGTTCTCGGAACGTACCTGGAGAACAGGGATTACCAATGTGGTACTCAATAAAGCACGATAAAACGTGCATTAAACAATACAGGTAGTTAATTAAAATGCAACACGTCGCAAAATTATGCCATAAAAATTATCGGGAAAAACAACTGAGTCAAAAATTTTTGCATTTATTTTCATGTAAATGCGGCCTTTGTAAATGCAAAGATCGTATGGAGCAGATATATAAAGGCTGAAACGTTCTTCAGTCATTCAGTAGAAATCAACAGTTCATTGATCAATACCAACAATGTTTAAGCTGCTGGTTTTTGTTGCTCTATTAGCGGCCCTTGAGTTGGGGATTTGCCAGGAGGACCACCATCATCATGACCACCACCATCCGAGTAAGTATAAAATATTTATTAAGTCGCCCCGGAATTAATGAGATATGATATTTTATATTTCAGATTGCACCAATACCGCAGCCAGGGAATGTGATTTGGGTTAGTATAATCAAAATCTTTGGTATAAATCTAAGTTGTTTGTTTTTATAAAAAAAATTAATTGTGCTATCTAATTAAATTAATAACGTAAATTATTATATTCTAATTAGACGCCCATCATGTCCATTGCCACGATCCTGATGATGACAGCATTCACTTGTGTATCGGTGATACTATTCCTTTGAAGGGCTGCCGCCAAATGACTTGCGTACATCATGATGGGGATGTTGTCTTAACAAGAGGGTGAGTAGGTCCACATAATCCTAATTTATCATACCTAAGCTTTTTTGAAGGTTTAAAATCATATCTTGCTTTTAGATGCCATAACATTTACCCAAGACCAGGGTGTCACATGAAAGAAGGAGACAAGACCAAGCAATACCCTGATTGTTGTCCCGAAGAAGTTTGCCCCTAGTTCAGATTATTAGGAGGATGTGTAACACAATATGCGCTTCTATATTTTGTACATGTATTATTATTATGGTTGTAGATTTTAATATAAAATAAGTTTACCTTGCAATGTCGTGCAATTATTTAAAATGTACCTTTTATTTTGAAATTATGAAAGTGATTTACTACACTAGACGGTAACGTTTGTTTGTAATACAGTAGAACCTCGGTTATTACGGAAGTCGGTTGGTTAGGGTAAGTAAAAAAAACGGATAAATAATAAAAAATGTGGGATAATCGACAAATGAACATAAATAAATAAAATTTTATTCAGGCAATATACAGTCAAATGAAAAATAAGGCGTTATTAGTAACAATTTATCTTGAGCTTTTAATCTTTTCACACAATTATAATTTTTATGTTTGTAAGAACCTTTTTTCTACTTGAACTATCCATTTTACTATAATCGAGGTTATACTGTGCATACATGACCCTTGTTTTGTTAAACATTGTTATGTTAAAAACGTAGTAATGAAGTACGAAATAGATAAACGGATTTTCAACTTGTAAATGAATATTCAGAAGTAATTACACAAATCCTGCGACCATAAAGTCTGTTGATAGCAGCACGTAACTAGAAGTCATATCTAACCCCAATTACTGCACATAATATTATATTCGAAGGGGGAGGGGACTTTAAAAAGACTATATAACGTAATAAAGTGTCGTGTTATTCGGCAAACACTGCTTTATAACAGTTTTAACAATGTTGAAAGGGTTACTTTTAATCGCCTTCCTTGCCATTTTGGCTTTTGTAACAGCCCAGCGGGGTAATTCGTGGCCTGAAGAGTTGCCATGGTATAGTGGAGACAGTAAGCTATAATAATAACCTCTAGGTCCAACAACCTTGTTGTTTTCGTAAATAAATAATTTATTTAGATTGCACCAAGGTGGCAGCAAAAGAATGCTCTCCAGATGCCCATCATCTCCATTGTCATCATCCCGATTATGACCACATTCATTTGTGCATCGGAGATTCCATTCCAATTCCCAACAGCTGCCAACAAATGACTTGCATTCACTATGATGGTAATGTTGTATTGACAAGAGGGTAAGTGCAATTTATACGAGTGCAAAATTATATAAATAATAATTTAAATGCTTTAGATGCCATAATATAATTCCAAAAGAAGGTTGCCATTTAACTGAAGAAAATAAGAGCAAACCATATCCATACTGTTGTCCCCAAGAAGTTTGTCCTTAATCACAAATAGATAATAACAATGATGTTGTTTTAAAACACAAGAATACCAAATATACTACTTTTTTTGAACACTATTTGTTAATGATATCGCTCCTTTAATAATTCATCGGAAATACTCCTGAAATGATTCGTTTTCCAATGAAATCGTGTTCCAAAAACCCTCTAATGCTTAATCGATAAGGTTACTGTTATAGTTGATGTCATATTTCGAAGAAAAATAGAGGAAGGCATAATTTACAAAAACGTAAACGTTCACACAGGAAATAATTATTACTACAGTTGTTTACAGCATCTACTTTTAACGTCTCTATGAAACAACTGATTCGTGCAAGGATACGGGTGAAAATAATAGATGTTCGCCATGCAGATGTGCCAAATAACGACAAATAATACATATTCAACATCAATTTAGAAGCTGCTTAACATTTTTATGTAACGCGGCTATATTTTATACAAATGTATCTCTTAATTAACTGGAGCCCTAATTACTCCCGATTTACGTTGTTACAGCCGACAGTGCTGGATA
The DNA here is from genome assembly GCA_033557875.1 of Quadriops clusia. Lineage (NCBI taxonomy): Eukaryota > Metazoa > Arthropoda > Insecta > Coleoptera > Hydrophilidae > Quadriops > Quadriops clusia. The sequence goes on along the minus strand of JAWQRP010001221.1, from coordinate 11,830 downwards.
TATAAAGTTTCGAACATCAATATTTCTCCATTGTCGTAGACTAACAACTTCTGAGGAGGTAAAATGTACAAAATATTAGCTAGTGGCAGTATTATTTATTTGTTGGTATGTTTGTTGTGCTTGCGTGCTCAAGAAGATTGGCCAGAGGAAGGAGGAGAAGGTGGTGAACGTGGTGAAGCTAGTGAAGGTGGTGAGGGCGGCGACGAGGGTGAGGCTGCGGGACAAGAAGATTGGAATAACGCCAGTAACAGTAAGAATTGCAATCATTGCTCGTTTAGAAACAAAACAAGTTTTCTTTGTGAACATTACAATACATTTTCGCGCGTTAATAAAAATGATTAGCTTGAAATTGTATAAAATTTATTCAAATTGAATTATTTAAACAAGAGTCCAAAGTAAACCATTTAATATTTCACCCTTTAATTTAATATTTCCATTACTATTGTAGGTACCTCAGATTTATATCTTCTAAGTCTCGTTTTCTCTTAAATTAATTTTTCAGACTGCAACTTTACAATGACTCCTAAAAATTGCGACTCAGGTAATAACAATAAATTTTGCTATCGTTTTTTATAATAGATTTTAAATAAAATTCTATTTTAGAGGCGCATCACATGCACTGCCATGATGCAAATTATGAGCACATTCATTTGTGTGTCGGTGAATCTATTGCAATACCGAATAAGTGCCAGCAAATGACCTGTATTCACTACGATGGGAATGTGGTTATGTACAGAGGGTAAGTAAAATATAGTCTGTAAACAAAATGTGTCAAATCAAGTTTTATTAAATACTAATTTTCTAAAATTAATCCTAATATAATTTCCTTCAGATGCCAACAAATCCTACCAAATGAAGGATGTTATTTAACTGAACAGGACGACAATTTGTTGTTCCCAGAGTGCTGCCCGAAAGAAGTGTGCTATGAATCGAAGAAAAAATAATATTTAGTACTACAGCTAGAAATGAAATAAATCAAATTTAAATAAACATCAATGGTGGTATTTTATATCAAAATTTATTTGTTAAAATTTGTTTACTAATATTCACCATATTAAAATACAGTTTTGACATAAATTAATATTTCTTGAAAGATATGTAACACAAGTCTGCAACAAAAAAACTATATAGGATTTTTCAACTGTTCCTGAGAAAATTCTGCATGTAGAATATAGGAAAAATAATAAAAAAATTCCATCACCTCAAATTTTTTGCAAATGTTGTGTTTTAAGTAGGCCCATTTTGGGGGACTCTCCCGTATCTCAGCCTATAGAATCGACTAAAGTATCAATGCACATAGCATTGTAAACCATCTCTTTTTCTAATCATGTTATAAACTATCAAAATAGAAAATTGCTTGTATAAAAAATCAACAGCAAAGTAAGAAAATATTTTTTTTAAGTGTACAATGTCTACATTTTAGACAATAAGTTATAAGCAGAATATGGGAAAATAATTTAAAAAAATCCACTACGTCAAGTTATACAAATTTTTTTGCAGACCTGTGTAATTGCTGAAGTATTTATTGGCGATAACACAAAAGTGCGCGTATTTCTTGAGCTTTGTTCGCAAATAAGAAGCTTCTTATTATACATGCAAATTTAATTGCAGTTATGGGAGCTGCTTTTGAAAATAAATTGCAATATAAACATAATTCTGAGCAGGTGTAACACGTAAATAACATGACACATTTTTAATTCACACAATCAAAATGAAAATTGCAGCTAATGTCTGAAGTTACACCCAATTATCCTATATTGCATCACTTATTAAAGCATCTTACATTGTAGTAGAACATATAAGCAATAATTAATTAAAACTTCACGGATGTCTGAGGCGCTTGAAGTTAAGTACAGGAGGTAGAATTTATAGTATAATGGGCATTAGTAAAAAGCCACACATAAAACCTATCAGTTAATTTATAGCCACATTAAGTTTTACTAGGACCTTAAGGATTAAATAAAAGGCCGAAACTGTTAACGAAATAATATACCATCTTCAAATATTTAGAGACGTTATTTAGGCACATGTGTGCAATTTTATATAGGAAATCGATGAAATTGCGATAGGCTTCAGGCGAGCGTGTTAACTTCCTAAGGGACTTGTCTCATTCATTATGAACTTTGCAGCTCTAGGGAGCCCCACTGGGTTAGAGGTCAAGCTCGGCATAAGCCAAGTCCCACTAATTGGGTAAACTCTTGTTGTCGCTTAACTTCTCGTAATATATTTTCTCAGGGGCGGTATTTTGGAATTAATGTTTTTGAACGGCATTAACATTTATCAGGGATGGTTCTTGATCAATATTGGCTTGATAAAAAAGTGCAGGAAATGGACTAATTTTATCGCCGAAGTTGAATTGCATCGAAACGAAACAGAATCCATCATCAAACTAAATTTAGTTTTTTTCCGAGGCAATAGTTCCCAGAGTAAGATCTTCGAGCACAAAGGTATTGCAAACAATAGTTTCTATAATTTACATTAGGTCATAATTCACATTTCTCCAAGTTCCATTCATACCTGTTGAATGAAATCGTATTTAGTTCATGACTCAAAGCCGATATTTATAATGCATAATATTTTCATAACAATTTCAAACTACTTTAACTTAATAACGCAACATATTAACGTCGGTTTATACACCTAATGTTTATGTAACAAAAAATAAGAATATGGGAATTGTAGTAATATTGTAAATTTGTACTTTTTAGTTTGGCAGCTTATTAAAAATATATAACCAGTAATATTTTAAGATGCGAGATGTTTCCTGATTTCCGTGAGTCAAAGCTAGGTAGTCAAATGATTAATTTATGCTTAAACGCAAACATTTATTATAATAATTTGTTCAAGTTGCTTTCATTTAAGTGTTCTTCGCACGCAACCTAAAAATATTTCCTAGGTAGGTATTCGTTAATATAAGGTGCTGAAGTTTTGAATCTTTTGAATGAAAATTTATTATTCTTAAAACAGATACGATGACTCCAATAAATAATTCTTAAAGTTGAAACACGTTTCCCTAAAATCTACACTCCCAAGTAAATAGTACTTATATGTGATAGTACACTGCATGCTAGGATTGCAAATTGGAGGGACAAATTCATTACAACTTCCTAGGAGATTTGTTGCCTTACAAAAGGAGAAGTGGGCAAATGCGAACCAGTGCTCGCAAACTGAAAATAATGTAAACTCATACTATATACCACTTGATAAATTGCCAGGAATATACGCTTGAATATATAATTGCTATGTTAACCTTTGCCTCTGAAAACTAAATTTTCGGTTTTATGTTTCACTAAATTAAATTATTTTAGGCGGAAGTTAACAAGAATATCTTAGATAAATTATGCATTACGACTAGGTTCAGTTTCTGTTAGTAACATCTAACAAACTATAAACTGGGAAAATTAAGTTTACTGAGGATACTGCCGGCCATAAACTATTTGAAATTTACTTTGAACTCAACATTACGACTTGCAATAATTTTGCCAAATATTTTGGTAACGGAACTAATCACTTCGTTCAAAGTGGTGTTTGTTGCGAAGGAGCAGCTTCCAGATGTTTTCATAGCCTGAGGATTGATGAGATATAAATCATAAATGCAATGTTTAATATTTCATTTATAATAAGTTAAGATACATGAATATTAGGTATATACCTAATTCATATTAAACGTAACTCTACTAGACAGTACCTACTGAAACTGAAAATATAAAGTACTTCAAGATACAGTTTTTCTTACCGTTTCCTGTGTTTCCGTGTATACCAATATCTAGAGGGCACCAATTTTTGAAGAACCATGCTGTTCATCGATCATTTAATGTAACCTGCATTTTAGAGCCGGCTTCCTTCACTTACTTAGTTACAAAATGCTCCAAGCATACATCCACATTTTACTTTTATTTGAGTGGCTTATCTTTAGTGGGTATAATCATATCTCGGAAGTTTCCCTCTAATATGCGGAGTATTTATTATGCATCAAGGGCAATTTAAAAGATTGAATGAGATTGCTGCCCATAAAATACCGAAAAGCATCGCTTTGTTCTTAAATACATTATTCGGGAGTGTGTTATTCAATATTTATATAGCAACATCGTTTCGAAAGGAATTTATTGATCATCGAAATGCGTCTCTATCTTTGTCCTCGCTTTGTCCTCGTAAACGTACGTTATAACTGTCAAATTTATTTACAAAATTTCTTTTCGAGTCTCCTTCAACGCGAAGGGTTGAAAACAAGACCCTCGTCCTACTAAGCTGAATAAGCCGTGATGTACGACGGAAGAAGCCTTTTTATCTCGCGGAGTAACATATTTAATATCAAAGAATTGCTTCTTTGTTCGGCTCACTCTGAGAGTCTATATTATGCAATATTCCTCGGAGCTGCCAATATTAGATTTTCTGGTTTAGGATGACATACTGTAAGAACTTAATTCTCAGAATGAAAGAAATAGAAGCGGGCAACTTAAGGAAATTAGATGTCGTTGCTTTTTTGATAGACGTATTGTTGCTTTAGGTACTGTACGGAAATTGGTAGTATACGTTCAAATCTAGTTTATTTTTCTAAGACAAATTACAGATGTATTCAAATTAATGTCGTCAGTTATAGGTACAATGATATTATTACGAAGGATGTTTTGTTCCCTTTCGTATTATCGTAATAATTACGTTAGTAATGGATGGGTTGAGAACTAAAATCTTGTAAACAGTGCAGTCATGGAAGATTCAGCATATCCATTGTTTTCAGAAGCTTGCATTCGAACATTTTATGCGGTGCATATAAATACTTTACGTTAAGAGCTGGGAGGAAAGTATTATTCATGGGATAATATGTATAAAAGGCACATAAATTGTGAAATCGCATATACGTAATTCACAGATGGAATTATATGTGAATATACGTAGGTACTTTTAGTTATAACATTTCGAATTATAATAGCAACATACGTACAAAATGGAACACATCATCTACTTGTTACGTTAGATATTAAGTTCCGAAGGCTTTTGTAAATTATAAATGCCAATTTGTCTTGCTTTGTAAAGTGAGAATATGTTTGTAACGAGTTACACAAACGGCTTCGTTAACGATCTCTATAATCAGTTCACCAGCTATTATTACAAAGGAGGCGTTATTACTGGAAAATATAAATAATTACCCAGTTCTGTTTTCATGAGGAAAGAGACTGAAGACATCTAACGCAATGACAAACATTCTTTCAAAATCTAGAACGTAACTGTATAGGTACGAAATTTCACAAAGTAAGGTAGGTACCTCTAATTCTTTACACCCTAATTGCTCTCCATTACTAGCACCATCGGCATTTTGCATCGTGCTTTGTTAATCAATTTTCCTACCTAATAGGTGCGTCACATTTTGTGTAAACCAAAGCGGGCGAATACGTTACAAAATTATTATTACAGGTTTGGAATAGATGTCAGTAATAACTATGAACGTATCTATATAAATACAATATAAGCGCTAAAACAAAGTATATATAATAAAGGGAGGACTACAAACTGCCCACCTGTTTGTTTCTAAATTTAAGGGGGATTTAATTATGAGGTTATAAGTTTAACCAATGACGCATTCCTCATTTGTAGTTCAAAATACTATGTATTAATTGAAATATTAACACTGCCAAACAATTAAAAAGCTACATTCAAAAGGGAACTACTTTGGGCAGCTCACCTAATAGCATTGAGAGACCGATTAGTGCTAAAAGAAAACGGACAAAAATGGCCGAGAAAAATAAAATGCGGAATGAATAATCAGGAGCACGTATTTTATTATTTTTCGGCGGGCTCACATTTTTCGGTCACACCGATCGGAGTGGTAAACCGATGAGCGTTAATCCCGGTCCGCGGAAGGACTAACGCGAGACACTGAAAACATCCTGGAGGACTCGGCTAGGATCGGGAACTCCGGGCAGCATCCGACAGGAGCCGATCGATAAAGCAAGCGAGATTTATGCAAATAATGACAATTACACAAAAAAAAGCGCGAAAATTGGACGACCCTTATTAATTAGATCCGTTGATAAGGAGAATGAACAGATTAACCTGCTTTTGAAAGAGTCGGGTCAATTTGGGGTTGATTATAAGTAATAAACTTGTGGAAAAAACGAATTATTTATTTTCCTTTGCCTTTAAAGATTTGAAATGAATGGGTCCTAGACACATCGATTTCTTAGTTAAAATTAATACCTATCCATGTGAGTCGTTTAGTATTCAGATTTAACTGCGCGCCTCCACCAATTGTGCAAGTATAGGGAAACTTGTATAGATGCATACGAGATATAAGAGCAAATTGCTAGAAGTAACTCGGTTTAGGCAACTATTTACACATGGACTTATATTATTACTAAACATAAAACACGTTGGTGCATTTAGGTTGCATAAGCAAGACGTCTAAACTTGTTGTAAGAATATTAAAAGTTCTACTCACCTAACTTTTTATCGATTTAATTTTTGTAATATCTGAAACAAATAATAAAAATTTATTACGTTTACGAGGCAAACAAAATGAAAACTTATACTCGTAAGGGACATTGAGGTACTATTAAAAGTTGGGTTGCTTGTTTAACAGGTGACAATTTTTGACTCAGCAAGTAAAAAGACCGTGAGCAGTATCAGAAAAGTGAAAAATGTTTCCTTTTTTCCATTTCGCCCGTTAGAAAGCTCCCTGAGGGAGCTGACCATCTCATAATTTCCGCGGCTTTGCGAGGAATGCGAGGCGGGGAAAATTTATAAACAAGCCTCGGATATTGGTCGCTCTGGGGCCGTGAACGTCTCATGAAAAATATGGTTTTCTGACACGTTTCACCCTATATTTCCAGCTGGTGCAGAGAGAAACAGACGTACAAGTCCTATTATTTATTTCATCTTGTCGTCCTCTAGGGATTACATTTCTCATTTTGTATAGCGCGACGGATAAATATCTTAAGCCCGAATTAAATAAAATGATTATTTGCTAGACATTATCCCTATGAAAGTAGATAATACGATTATACACAATCTGGATCCTGGAACTTATGAAAGTGATAGCGAACGTTTCCAACTCTATATTTACTTAAACCATAAACAAACGCACACTATTTTTGTAGTTTGTTTTAAGCAGAAGAACTAAAATTCTATTTAAAGACTTGTGGCAGTCGCCGTTGGGATAGAAGAAAAATTAAATAAAAAAGTGTTACGTTTCCCTGTGGACCCCGGGATGTGAATTACTGATCTCGTTTTTCACAATTACGTGCTGTTTATGACTTCCAAAGTTTCATGGCGGGGGTGCTTTATCCTTTTATGGTGGGCATTAAGAAAACACATCGTTTCTTTTAATCGGAAAAGTTTGTCCGCTGTAGATAGAATAAAAATGATGAATGAACATTGTATGTGTATATACAATTTTAAATGGCTATTATTCAAATAGCATGTTCATTTTTCCCTGTCATTAGAACACCGCCCTTTTTGTATGCTCCAGATGTTGGCATAATGAAGGAATATCAAGCTGGAAAGGGTTATAAGGAGGAATTATAAAACACACTCGGTGTGCACTTGGCGGGTCATTTATCTGCGACCTTATTGAGCAGGATTTAGATCGTGAATGTATATACTACGACTATTACATCTGAATCATTATATAAGTCATTATTCTTCTATGTCTGAAGGATTTATCAGGATGTCTTCAATAAAGACGCGAACAAATTTGAGCATTTAAGACCTTTTTTGATACATTTACTCTTTACTTATTAATCTTAAATTTATGACAACCACAACAAAAAAGTCTGTACCTAATTACCTATCTCTAAATATAAACACGAAGTGTGCTAGTTTTTCTGTTACCAGGTGTGGAAGACATAATCCTTTCTCAGCAACCCCTATTAACATTAGAGGTTCGAAGGCTTCCGCGGAGGAGGATCGCAGGTCTGGGCGTTGACATAACCCATCTAATTACGCGAATAAGCTAGCTCCATCAACTCTACCTAAGTGCAAAATTAATGAACTAATTTTAACATTAAATTGCAATTAGTCTCCAATTGATGGAAAATTGCATGCTCTATAGGTTTTCGCTGATTTCGAAGCTATTACATTGTAAGCACTTTTATCGCACAACATTCCATTTGTTTTATGCAATTTTATTATGCGAGAATTATACATAAACTAGCACCGGCTAGATTATTAAATGCATATCTTTTATATACGAATAAATATTTATTGTAATGTAAGGAGAATGGACAAGGAGTGTTTCTATGCAGTTCGTTCACATCAAATCTTGTACTTGTTATTTACGGAAACCTTTAGATTATTTGTACCTCATTAATTCGTAATTTAATTCATCAATTTTATATATTTAAAAGCTGTGCCCAAAATGCAATTATCTGTTGGAACTCATGCCCTGTATTTTCTAAGTCATTTACGTTAACCACGTATTGATTTATTTTGTATCCGTCCATGATTGATAGTTTCAAAAAAGGACCGCTTTTCCGCTTATCGTTCGCCTACTTCGTTCTAGCTCTCTCTATAATAATGAATTATGTGCAGGGGAATTTATTACATTGAAAATTACGTAATAAATTCCTTAATATGTTGGCATATTGGTTCGTAACCAATTTATACTTAATACTAGTTTTCATAGATTTTGAGTGAAAAAAGATTTCGGGTTTGAGGATTGCGAATTTATACTTTTATATTTTGGGGAAAATATAAACACCGTTGAAACGAAAACATGATTAACTTTCCATTATTGCAATAATCACATCATGATGTGATCATTTTCATAATCTTTTTACGGGGAATGGTTTTGTAATAGAAAATTACAAGCGTGAAATCAAAGTGCGCTCGCCAGGCATGTGCTGTTAAATTTGAGTTACAAGAAAAATATTAACTTTAAAATTCTAACAGTGGACTACCCTTTCTACTTTCAAATGCCTGAAATGAAATGTTAACAACTAAAGACTTGATTTCATATACCATCTATGTAGTTAATATCTGTATCAGTAAAAAACAAATGGTGCAATTGTTAGTGTCACAAGGGAGGTAGATTTCTGCCGGTAAGTGCACCTTTAAGGCTTAGGATTGGTTTTAAAGTAGGTGCCCTAAATCTGGCGTCCGCATTTTGTTAACGAGGTAATAGTCAATTATACTGGAGGAGTCGGTAACGAGAGTAGTTCTAATTACCTATAGCCGGTAATTTAGTTAGTCTTGCTCTGTTAGCGCCACTTAATGGGTTCCGACTTGTGCCCACCGCAATTCATTCCTCTTCTTGGCCCCAACAAACAGCATTGGTAATGACACCAACCTCTTTAATAATGAAAATTTAATATATTAATGGAAGACCGTCGTCGCCGCACTTTTCCCACACAAAATTTAAGTTTGCCATTTCTAATTGTCTAATTATCTCTAAGCAGTCGTATTATAGATAAAATTAAGCAAAATATATGGAGATAATAATCATAACAAATGCGGTCGAGCAAATCGAAACGCTTTCAAAGTATTACCAGTGAATATGCATTAGCATTGAACAATAGTATTAGATCCTTAAAGTAAAAATAAGAGCTGTCTCATTTTTCTTTTTAAAAACAAGTTGCAATCTGAATACTGAGAAGGAATGGGTGCACTTTTGAAAGTTGATGCAATATTTGGACCACCAGCACGTATGGTAGTAAAACTCAACAGGATGCAGGATGCAGTTCCTGGAGATAGATGGCTCGTTTTAGTGAAGAAACAGCATAGAGAACGTCTGCTATAACTGCTAAGGAAGTATACTACCGGAATTCTTGTTTATATGGTTTACTTAAATAGTTGCAATTAGGTAATGGAAGTTCGCAGTATATGTAAAAAACAAATAAATATTAGAAATGTATTACACATAATTAGTTAAATTATGTCATTTTTACAAATAATGTTCAATAAATAGTGCTGGTATAAGAACAGCTATTTTTATCATTTTAGTTAGGTGTAAAATTTATGTTAGGTCCTACATTTTTCAATATAAAACGTATACGTACCTTCGTCGTATATGAGTATTTAGGGTATATCTTACGTAGTTTTTGTATGACACGCTATTCAAGGGAAACTGGTTATTATGTGTATAGGTATGACTAATCCGTTTTGAGAAGGATTTTATTAGTATGGGTAGTATGAGTGTTGCAAAACGGAAGAAGGAATTACTCAGCAATTGAAGACTTCAATGCCCAGTGATACCGAATATGCATCTGAAAAATAAGCTGCTACATTAAACGATAATCCGCTTCGGTCGCATTCCTAAAAGATCAAACAGCTTGACATTTCAAAACTGCACTTTGGGAACATTCGGCAGAAACTATTTCCAACAATGTTAAAAAAGGATGCACGGTATTCGAATAAATACAGACATCACGTCATGCACAAATATCTAATTCTGTATGCATTGTAATCGTGCGATTTGACAGAGTAAGGTCGTTAACATTTTTGCGCTGCAGGAAGTACACAAGCGTAGTTCCACTGTTTTATTTGAATCAGTAGCGGCATAATATTCCTAATGAAAATTATGAATAAAGTTCGACAACAACAATTATTTTGACATAGGTACGACAAATCTTTGAAGCATGTCGTTCTAGCTCCGTGAACAACAAATAGAAAACAAGATTTTATGTTTGCACCACATATATCTGGTATCGTATTTATTAACCAGATGGTATCCTAACCGCAACTAAATTTTATTCCAACATTTGAGTTTATGTTGTCCGAATAAACATCAAGGAACGGTCCATTTCAGGACCCGAGCTGAATATAAATATGTGGGTAATACAGCCCCTCACATTTATTATATGTAAATTGCAGTCATGGGTTGCAGATTATGGAGCTGGTGAGGTGTAAAACATTGCCCACACAAACTGTGGCAGCATCAATCGAATTCGCATTATCCGGCTCGCCGGTTTCAAAATATTCTTTTTTATGCATGGCCCTTGCAGAAAGAGCAGTTCAAACTTTCTTAATTGTTTCCCGAGAGTTTAATTATGTAACCCTCTTTCTGCTTAAAATGAAGATTGTTTTAATCTTCTGTTCGGAGGATTTGAAGTTTCTTTTAAAATTAGGGTGCCACCGCACTCGTATGAAAGTTCATACCTACTTTTAAATTAGTTTCAAAAAACTTTCGTGCTTTAAACGCTAGGCATAAAGCTGAGAATATTTTTCGTTAAAACAGAATTGGTCAAATTATATCTAAATGCACATATAATGTTGTAAATGAACGGTGACTATAAAATACGTATCCCTACCATTAATGCAGCAAAACAATTTAAATCATTTGCATGGTATCTAAAATATATCAAAATTAAATTCATGGCCTGTGATTATGCTAGAGAACGTTGTTTAAAGAAACAATATCATGCATAATGAATAGTAAACTGTTATACGAGGCGTAAACAAATTATAAACGCATGTAGTCCTAAACTGACGGATCCTTTAACTTCTGAAATTACTTAGTTTAAGGTAACTATATACTCACTAGTTAATGCCCGTGAAAAATCACGGGCAACCATGTACACATATATTTATTACCATGTACACGTATACTTATTACCATGTACTCATATACATTTTATCCTACATATATATATATATTTAATCTTATGATTTCGACATATACATATTATCATGTTCACTAAAAATTTATGCAACAGTAATGTATATAGCAGCGAACGGAAGAACATAATAGTAGTAGAGATATTTTCATAGTTTTTGAATTTGAGATTAATTTAAATTGAAATGAATTTAATATTAGTCTTACTCCTTATTTTTAATAATTATAAATTTTTAATTGTAAAAATCATTATAAAATTTTCATGTTGCAAAAACTTTCTGC
>JAWQRP010001220.1:0-20360 GCA_033557875.1 Quadriops clusia | reverse complement strand
ATGTTTTTTTATACCGGAAGAAGCCCAAATTAAATGTGGCGAAACGTCGTATAACAAATTTAATAAATGGAAAAAAATAAGCAACTTTAAATAGTTTAATTTCACAAAAGAAAGACCCAAAAAACCCAAGAAAATAAAAGATAATGTTTTGTTTAATATTATCTTATAAAATATTCTTACAATATATTTTTACAAATTATCTTTATAAAATATGTTCACAAAACATGCCTCTAAAATATTTGTACAGAATAGTTTTATAAAATAATAAATTAATAATAATAAATGATTGCTATATTTAGCCCATGGGAAAAGAGACGGAGTTCGAACCAGGAATGTTCCAATAAAAGGAGAAGAAGGAGAGAACAACAGGTTGTTCCTTGGGCGATTACTGCAAATAGCGAGTCCTTACGAATTACTCTTTCCTCAGCAAAGAATAGGAGATCCTCCAGTTGTCCTTTTAGGACATCAAGGTCCTTTGGAAAGGCAGCAAAACATGTTCAGGAATAACGACATTGAGAACTCTATGAGAAGGTAAAAAAACAACATTTTTTTATGATGTTAAAAAATTTTGGAAATAAAAAAATACATAACAATAACTAAAAAATAAAAAATGCACACATTAAATGAAACACATTAAATGAAACACATTAAATGAAACATTAAATGAAACATTAAATGAAATATTAAATGAAACACAAAAAATGAAACTATTTGAAACATCGTTTCTCTTCAGCTTCTCCGAAAATCAGGACTCATCATCAGATACCCAGGACTCTATGCCAAATATAGATCGACCAGAAAATTTCCCTTCTAATGATTTTCTTCCCAGTCACGTGAAAGCTGCAGACAAATTGAGGCTATTGGATTATTTGGTAAGTTTGCTTCACATTTTATTCAAATAACTTATATTTACCTATTTAATACGACATCTTCCAAATACACTAAACATACGAAACTTTATTCCAGAAGAAGAACGCGGCAAAGATTTAAGCAACAAAAAATTTCCGACAACAAAAAATTTCCGACAACAAAAAATTTCCCACAACAAAAAATATCCCATCTCAACTCAACGAAAAAATATTATAACTCTCAATCTCACCTTAAAATCTCCAACTTCAAGATGACCATCCAGAGGATTATCTTCGTCCATTACGACCCTCGTTTTTTAATTACTTACAACAACAAAAATATGTAAATACTCAAAAAGCTGTAAAATGTAATAATTTCTTCGCAGCATTGCTTCACTATAAAAGAAGCCGGGACTTCGATTGTACTCATAAAACGGGCTGGAAATGGTTACAGTCGAAGTCACTATTTGTTAACTTAAGATAATGTGATGTTTTTGCTGGGGGCGCCGACGCGAAAACGAATAAAAAAAATAAAACAAATAATTTTGGTGTGGTTGTGCACGAGCTGTTGGCGGCCCTAAGACTCTCCTGAGCCCCTCTATGTTATTGTACAAGACTGTGGAATAAATATATTGAAATGCTTTGAATAAATTTATTTTTGCGTTTTTATATATCAACTATTAACATTGCTACAACAAATGGGACTTGCGCAGTCTCAACAATAAATTAATCTACAAATTAATACAAACAACTGTTTTACTGCTAAACATAGTTACATACCTAATTGAAATGAAGATGTGTTATCTTCTCCATAAGTCCAAATTTATTCGCGGAATTCCAGTTCCTGTGCAAAGGACGTAATCGTTCCTGAAAATCACATTTTTGTGATTTAAAAACATATTTTTTCGATTAACTTATTTAAGATCTAATTTCGCACGTCCACTTAGGCTTACATTTAATTATAGAGGCTTACTTGAAAACATGGTCAAGGTACAAAGGTGTAAGATGCAATTAACAGTAATCCGAGGCCTTTGGAAATAAGGCAAGGGATTAACTTAACCCTTGAAGGGTAACAACGTTTTGGGTCTTATCTAAAGTGAGGTAGTAAGGAGCTGCAAGGATCTAAGGAGAGAACCAACAAAGGTATGGATGTCCTTTTGTCAACAATTTCAAGACATCCAAATTGGAGGACTCCTATTGAAGAGGGTTGTGCAATAAATATCTCTAGAGGACGTCTGGATTAAGACTCTTACACCCTCAATATTACCATTAAACTAATACTAACTCAAACGATTTATATAAATGGATTTAAATCAATTACCCTGCAACTTCTGGTGTTCTAAATGCGTTAGGAGCCTGCCTGACCAACAAATATCCATCACTGTTATCACAGATAAGCCTAGACATGGAGGATTTCCTTAGTTCGTTTAATTGAGCTGAAACAATGTTATTAGTGGCAGTATTTCTAGTAAATTACTACTACTACTATTATTATTATTATTATTATTGTTGTTATTATTATTATTATTAGTATTTAATTTAGTTTATTTAATTATTTGTACAATACACTTACTTTCAGTAAAATAACTTGGATTAACTTCAGGATCGTGATCGAAAAAGTATTTGTCGCCTTTTTGTAGTCTTGCGAATTGATCTGCGATTATATCTCTGAAGGTATGTCCTAAAATACTTCCTCTATATTTTGGTTCCAATAAGCCTCCTACCCACAGGTCTACATCGTCTACTGATTGATATACTTTTGCTAATTGTTTGCCAATCTGAATAATTATTGCAAATAAAATAAATATTAAAAATAAAATAGTTATTAAAAATAAAATAGTTATTAAAAATAAAATAGTTATTAAAAATAAAATAGTTATTAAAAATAAAATAATTATTAAAAATAAAATAATTATTAAAAATAAAACAATTATTAAAAATAAAATAATTATTACACCTTCAAGACACGAAGAAAAATACAAGAACGTGAGAGGATTAACATCTCAATAAAATACATGAAAAGCGAAAACAGAAGACACTATTCAAAACTAAATAATATAGACATTGATTTATACCTAACATATATGTCATTGACTAAAAAACTCCATAATCTTGAAATTGAAGCCCTTAAGATATATACAAAAGAACTAGTAAAAGTCCAAAAAACCATAAAACAATGATACATAACAATAAGATACATAATCTCCTTAAAAAGAAAAATATTACACAAAACAAAAATTGGACAGACAAAATTTCAAACCAACATAAATTTCATCAAAGAACTATCAACTTAACAGATATAAATTTTACGAATTATGAAATTGAACTTATTAATAAAGGACCAAAATATGCAATCAAAAAACAAATCATAAAACTACTGGAGAATCTAAGCATTGATGTAGACTTAGCCATTAAAACACATAAAGAACAACAAGAACATAATGATATCCGAAGCGAATGCCTTAGGGAAATTAAAAGAGAACACACAAAGATGAAGAGAAATATAGATAATACAGACCCTCAACAACAAATATTAAATTCCATCAAAGAAAAATTAAATAACAACAATTTAATCTTAACAAAAGCAGATAAAGGTTCAAATATAGTTATATTACATAAACAAGACTATATACAAAAGACAGAACAGTTCTTACATACACAAAAATTCACAACATATAAGAAAAATCCTATCAACAAATCCTTAATTAAAACATAATTAAAGATATTAAAGATACCATCACCAAATATGGAACAAATAATAAAACCATATTACCTATGAATTCCCAAATTTCTAAACTATATAGCCAAATTAAAATTCACAAACAAGGTAACCCGATAAGACCAATTGTCTCTTATATTCAATCATCAACATACTACATATGTAAATGGCTTAATAAAACTATAAAAACCACTAACAATTTCCATCCTAAATACTCTATAAAAAACACGAAAGAATTCGTAGAACAAATTAACCAAATACAAAATATTAAATGGGACAAATGCATAATAACATCTTTAGATGTACAAAATTTATTTCCTTCTGTTGACACAAATGACACCATAAAAATAATAGAAGAACTACTAGCTAATGGACAAACACCTATTGATGAACAAAGACATATTATGACATTACTACGAGCAACAACTAGACAAGATAAAAAGATACAACATCAACACTACTTTCCCCACAAATAATAATGTTAAACAACTGATGAATAATAAAGTCATAACAGATAAATTAAAAAAAAGCGGAGTTTACAAACTAATATATGAATGTGGTGCTGTATATATAGGTGAAACAGGTCGACAATTAGAAACAAGAATTAAAGAACATCTATCAAGAAATACCACCTCCAAATTTTGGAAAGCATATTCAAGAACATTTTCACAAATTTGATAAAAATATAACAGAACTCCTTCGCCAACAAAATAAAGGAGCAAAACTTAACTTATTAGAAGCAATGGAAATACATCGTATAAAAAAAACAACACATCCACTGTTTAAACGAACAATTGCAAATAGAATACACACCGATATTTACATCAATAATTTGACATCATAACATATGACAATTAGTTATTATCATTTTCGTATCTAATTTAATACTGGAAGTAGCAATAAGTCATGTTTATTTCTTTATTTATGTAAGAACTGATAAAATAGTTGGAAGTACGATTTACTTATTTCATTATATTAAAATATTTTACATTAAAAAAATTACATACCGGTCCAAATTCTTCAAAATTTGAAATCCTGGGTTCTCCAACAAGTTCTCTATAGTCATTATAAGGTCTCAATCCATGATCTCTTCCTCTTTGAATGTTAAGGGATATGATGTCTACTCCAAAAGGATTGCCCGATTTGAACATATACTTCGACATCTAGAATTAGAAAAAAAAAATATAAAACATATATAATACTACCTCTGTTTCATAATAAGTGAGCCATTTGCATTTTCTTTTAAACTTATTGACATTTCATTATTTTTTTAATTTTATTTTTCTGTTTCATAATATCATAGACACAGAAATATAATATGATAATATCTACCAAATTGTTAATCACATATGTTATGCACTTAAAAATATTTGACAGTTCAGTTTGTTAAAGGCAGCGATTAAATATCGTCTATTTAGGTGAAAGTTTTCTAGCACCGAAAGGATTAAAAAACCGAATTTAATAAACGAGAAGTGATCGGCTGTAGTTAATTTTTAATTCAATAATCAAAAAAATAATTATAAAACGAAACATATTGGTAAGGCAAAACTTTGAAAGTAGAATCGTTTGCCTACCATTCGTTTGTATGAACATTTTGTAACTTTCGCTTAGTATAATATTTGGTTTAAAGTAAAATTTAACAAATGTTGAAATTTTTTTTTTCCTCGATTACACATTTATTTTAGAAAATTTTGAAAATATAAAAATCGAGAATGACCCTCTTATTTCGAAAAAAATGAAAATGGCTCACTTATTATGGAAAAAATAAAAATCGTTAATGGCTCACTTATTATGAAACAGAGGTAGTATAAATTAACTCCGATAAATAAATACATTACAAATACAAATACGAATATTAAATTCTAATTATTTCCATTTAACTAAATAAACTTACAGCTTCAGCTATGGAATTATCAACATCTTGAATTGGTTCACTAGTCAAAGTATTCAAGATTTCATCCATGAACTCTCGTTTCCTCATCCTCGCTGGATAAAACATAACTTCCGGTATGTTGATAAACTCTTCGACGTTTTTCATTCCATACACTCTGAAACAGAAAGAATTCGTTAAAAATTTTAGTATTGAATTGGAGTGTTTAGTTATTTTTTTTAAATTTTTTTAAGTAAAGTAAACTTCAAAATGGGATTTTGTCGAACCAAGTATTAAAATAGCCTACATATAACTTCTACTTTCTTTTGTAAATTTTATATTGTTATGTATGTTTTAAATGAAAGTTTAAAATTTAATTTATGTTATGTGAAAATAGTTTAATTTAATTGTACAACGTAATGTAATGTTAATTTTTTAAAATGTTGTTTCCTCACTTTCGCAGCGTCTGATAAAGGCGCAAGAGAAGAGCTGAAACCAGTTACGCTATAAAGAACAAAATTAAAAAGCAAGAAATATTGTCTTTCATTTAAAATTTAATAAAACTTGCTGGGTCCAAAACATAAAAGTTATGTATGATATTTATATAATCGAAAAAAAAATTATAAACATAAATAAGAAATTCTTGAGAAAGTCTTTATCCAGAGCGCGAAATGTCGGAAATATAACAATATAAAAATGCTTAAAAGTTAATACAAAATCCTTATTTAAGACCTAAAAACGCAAGATAAAAATTAATATATGTATTAATAATAATATTAAAGGTCAGAGAAAAAATATATTAAAACATATACTTAACAATAAAAACGTTCAATAAAAGCAACTTAATAAAAGCAACTTAATAAAAGCAATTTAATAAAAGCAACTTAATAAAGCAACTTACTTAAGCAACCCCTCGACAGTCGAATGCCCGAATCGAAAAGCCGCAGTCCCAAACTCGTTAGTAATCGAAGGCTCCACTTGATCATCGTAATCGTAAGAATACCCCTCAGGCTTCAACCCAATGTTAAACTCATCCATAGCAGCGCTCCCCAAAAGTGCTGGCAAGAACTCTTTATAAGTAATGACTTGCAATTCAGCGATAACGATCCGCCTCGCTTCCAAAAATAAGTGTTCGTCTTCAAAATGGGGATTTAAGCGATGCAAATTCCTCGCCACCCTGTTATGTTCCCTCAAGAACAGAGTATGAACCGCTACCAACGAAACCATTTGGTTGCTTCGGGAATCTCCGGTTTCGAAGCAAGCTGACCCTCGTTCCATCGTTAAACAAGCTCTTCGTTCTTTAGTTAACGGTAACATTTCTCTTCCGAAGTCGTCGAAAACTTTCAATTCACCGCCTCGGAAACTCCTTAATTTGTGGGTTTGATCGGGAGTTGATCCGTAGATGGCTGACCCGTCGAGGAAATGGGTTACTTTGTTCATTTGCTCGGCATATCCCATTTTACAATCGTGTTTTGGGGCTAAAACCGATCTTACGAAACTCATGCAACCTTGCTTAAATTGAGAGTAAAAGTCGTCATGCCTCGGTATCTCTATGGGCATGCAAGAAAAATGGCTAAGTTGCGAAGGAAGCTTTGTTTTTCCATCTTGAGCACAACAAGCGATTCCGGTTCCATTAGGATAAGTTGTATCGATAGATTGAGTAACATCATGGGACAAAAATTGGCCAAATTGCATCAGCATGAGGGTGAAGGCGTAATTAGGGCGGTTATCATCGTTGAATACGGTTGTGCTGATTAATCGAGGACTCGGAAGGGTTTGGCCTTTGTTTTCCGATACTCTTGGGGTCCAAATTCCATCGTGGTAACTCGGAGGAAGTAATCGTGAATACGGGGTTAATGGAACCCCCCAGGAAGGATTCTTCGCGTTATTGCAAGTCCCATCGATCCTTCGGAATCGTTCCGGAACGTGGCGACAATGTGGCCTGGGTCTACAAGACGATCCTAAAGCTGTGGGTCTGAGGTCCTCGTGGATCATTCCGAACTCTAGCTGCTTGATCGATAAGCCTCTGCGGTTTTTGAAAGCTCTAGTCGCTAAAGCGATCTCGAGCGCTCGGGTGGCGACGTCCATTACTTCGTTAAGATCGGCGGAGCCAAACACTCTGGTATTTCGGAAGTGATCGTATGATGGCGATCCACTTCGGAGAGTTGCTGGATGACCGGAATGCAAGATGTAGTTTTCCTTTATTTGCATTTGGGCTTTTTCGAGTCGGCTTTGTGTCGTTACTATGTTTAGAGTTATCGGGTCTATTTTGACGAATTCGTGGTGACCTCGGGTTTTGGTGTTGATTCCGCCTGAGATACAAAGTATTGTTTTTTTAATATTAGGTAATTGAATTTAGATTAGTTGTTTATTTTGTTTTAATTTAGTTTGATTTAATTTAGTTTGTTTTAATTTAGTTTGTTGTAATTTAGTTTGTTTTAATTTAGTTTGTTGTAATATAGTTTATTGTAATATAGTTTGTTTTAATTTAGTTTGTTGTAATTTAGTTTGTTGTAATTTAGTTTGTTTTAATTTAGTTTGTTTTAATTTAGTTTGTTGTAATTTAGTTTGTTTTAATTTAGTTTGTTGTAATTTAGTTTGTTTTAATTTAGTTTGTTTTAATTTAGTTTGTTTTAATTTAGTTTGTTTTAATTTAGTTTGTTGTAATTTAGTTTGTTTTAATTTAGTTTGTTTTAATTTAGTTTGTTTTAATTTAGTTTATTATAATATAGTTTGTTTGTTTTTCAGTTTATTTTAATTTACTTTGATTTAATTAAATTTGGTACCTACTTGTATGATTTTGGCCAGTTGTACAGCAAACACCATTTGTCCCAGCGAAGGTAATGCAAAATCTAACGTCTTCATTCACATGTGCTGGACATTGAATCAAAGGGACACAAGGTACATTTGATATACAATATTTTCTTGGAGATGTTTGGTCTTTGGAAGGATAATCTGTAGATATTAGTAAACTTTCGTGGTCTACACCCATTTGAACATCATTTGTTTCTACAGAATTATTTTCTAGTATGTTAGCACTTGCATGATTAGTTTCAACATCGTTACTTTCTACATGATTATTTTCCATGTATTCATTTTGAATATTACTAGGTATCAAATTACTAGTTACTGGATTGCTAGTTACTGGATTATTAGTTACTAGATTACTAGTTACGGGATTACTAGTTACTACATTATGAATTACCCCATTTATAGTTTCGGTTTTCTTAATATCAACGTTATTACTATCAACGGCATGATCTCCTGGAAGCTGTGAATCTTGAAGAATAATTGAGCCAGTAGATCTTGAAGGGTTTAACATATTTATATGAGAAGGTTTCGTACCATTGGACCCATCTTCTACATGTGACGTAACTCTTGGATTTGTCGCATCTTTTGCACTCTCCAAACGACTAGTGCAAATATTGACCAGGAAGAAACAAAATAAGATACAAAACCGTGTAATCATTTTGCTAATAATTATAAAAAAATTTGATATAATATAATTATGTAAAAATTATCTTCTAGAACAAACACACAACGAAACAATACAGCATAAAATTCTTAACTTTAACACACTAAGTACAAAGAAATTTTTTTCGTCGGCTATTTTATGTTTTTTATTCGTATTCGTATCGAAAGATATTGTATAAACATGCAGGATTGTACTTAAGAATATGTCTATTAACACATAAATATGTGTAAATAAGTATGTGTAAATAAGTATGTGTACATATGTATATGTACACATATGTATGTATCTGTACATATGCATGTGTACATATGTATGTGTACATATGTATGTGTACATATGTATGTGTACATATGTATGTGTACATATGTATGTATACATACGTATGTGTACATATGTATGTATACATACGTATGTGTACATATGTATATAATTAGGTAGCATAAATTACAAGCAAAGCAAAAATATAAATCCTAAAAAAAAGAACAATCGAACAAGCATCGTTACATAAGTCCTTGTAGCAAACAATACAGCTTTTGTGCCCATCGTTGCACAATTGTTCTTCTTCAATAATAACTGGAGACTCGTAACGGATGCACATTCTCCCGACTTTCCTCACGTCATCCAAACTGATCTTTCCGCAAGATTCTCCATTGCAGTCTTCTGTAGCGACTTTATCTGTAAAATATTTATTATCTCTCTCGGGGCAACTTTGAGCTCCGGAACCGATGCCACAATGGTAACACCTTATTGAATAAACAAATTGAGACAAGGATAATATTTGGACGATTGTCAAAATTGGAAAAACTGTGTAACATGTCATATTATAAAATTGATGTAACATGTCATATTATAAAATTAATGTAGCATGTCATATTATAAAATTGATGTAACATGTCATAGTAGGTATTAAAAATTTTTTTTTTAATTAATAACATATCACAGTAGGTTTTAAACATTTTCTTTTAATAAATAAAGGAAACGTTATAACAATAAATAAGTATTAAACAATAATTTTAATTTTCCAAAATGAGTAATGGAATCATAGATAAGTTCATGTTTATTACTGCTCTATAAAATAATATACAAAATGTAAAATAGGTAAATCACTTACAAAATATATTTGAAATATAATATAACATGTAACCTCCTAATAATATAAATAGTCCGTTTATAAATCTAATTAAAAACAGATAAAAGTTAACTAATTCTTGTACATAATATAAGACTATTAATACGTAATTAAAGGATTAAATTTATTATAAAAGTTGTAAGTCGTTCCAGTATCTCATCCACAGCTCTATCATCATTATTTTCTACAGTCAAATCCCAGTCATTAAAATCGTCTAAATCACACTCAGAAGGAACGTCATCAACTCCTTCCGTAAAAACCCATCCTCGTTTAATCCTAACATCAAGATCGGTACTTATCCGAATCGTTTTTATTTTTTCCGCATACGTCTGCTTGAACCAATTTATATCAGTTTTTCTCCGAACGTCACTCACAATCCACAATTTCTTCAAAGGCGCTTTTTCACAGGCGGCTTTGCAGAAATATCCTGGCTCTTTGGCTCGAACGTCATCGCTCCATTTTATCATGGCTTTCCGGAATTGTTCCTTATAGGAATTCTCGCTCATGAGTTCCTCTAAATTTAGGTTATTCTCTCGGGCATAGTGACTTTTTATCGGCTCTGATATTCGGACGATGTGGCAAGACTCTTCGCCGATCCTGCAAATGTAAATCGGTTGGATTATTTTATAATTTTTTTAAAAATATTTATTATTTCTTGACTCACTTAATAGTTTTTTATTTTTTTTTGTTACTTTTAAAGATGCGATTTTATAAGTTCATATATGTATTATAAGTATTAGATTATAACAAATATAGATTATAAGAAATTAGACATTATAACAAATTCTACAATAAAACATTAAAAATGTCTTTAATTCTGAGCTAAATGAAATTATCTACATTGATTTCCATATAATTATTCAAATTGGCGCCAATTTACCGGCATTACGCTGATTGGTTCCGCGTTTATAAACAACACGAACCAATAGCGATGGTTTCCGACATTGCCCGAAGCGGTGGATTCGTAAATATGCATAATACATATAAATTAAAACTATTTTAATAAACAAAACTTATAAAAGAGACTCATTTACTTACGAGGATTTTAGTTTTTCTGATATGAAGTCTTTTCCACATTTTCTTTTCCCACTAAAAAGTAAAATAACTAGAGGTTCAACCATTATGCAGGGGTCAAATGGGAAATTCGAGGTTATTCACGTTGACCCGAACTAGGTAGTAAGTACCGTAATAATTGCGAGCGGAACGTGATTAAGTTAACAATTATGTATGCTTACAATCATTTATTATTACCTATTACTCAATTATATTTTATATTATGTAATATATTATATTATATAATACATTATATTATATAATATATATATTATTCAATGATTATACTATTATTATGTATATATAAGTAATACATGTCCTGTATAATATACTAAATACAATTTATTGTGTATCTAGAATTGATAAATAACATAAGTATATGTATTCCAAACAACACGCTTTACACAACCATTATTTCCACTTGTATTAATTCAAATATATATAAGATCTCTTTTATACATTTTTAAACTAAAACTAATCCAAATTAATTAAACTACATAAAGAAAATAATGAAAATAGGTCCTAACCAAATATATACGTGCATAGCGGGTTGCCTACACTTGCACATCTACTCAACCGCTACCTAGCTATTGTGGCAAAACTTCCTTCCGAACCCACCAATCAACCAATAGGCGGGCTTTTACGTTTGACGGTCGTTGATTTGAAGTTTTAAACCGTTACATCTGTCATATGTCAACCAACGACGTTGATGTCAAGCAACAATTTAACCTCGTTGATTTAAAGTGATTTAATCAAAATGCTCTTAAGTTAACCAAATTTAGCCCAAGTTTAGTGCCGGTTTTTCCACATTTACCCAAATTGAACAACCTGACCGACCAAAATAATCACTTCGTGCACCACCAAGGAAGTTATCAACCAAAAATGGATCCTAACCTCACTTTAAAGAACAACTTAGGCTTCAAGCAAATCCTCCTAAGGAAACTGTCCTGTGCCGTCATTGCCAGCATTACCTCCCAAATAATTCTGCTTTTCGTCTTCGTCTTTTTGTGGAACTTCGACTTAGTCCATCCTTTGCAATGGTTGCGAAAGTTCTTTCTCACGTTGACGTCGTTCTACACCTGGATATACATGGTTCCGTTCTCTGCGATCGTCTTCGCTCAAACCGTCATCTGCGCCAAGGACTACGTCATCATCTTCAAGTACTCTCCGTCGAGATTCCGGAAGTTCATGTCGATATTCTCGTTCCACAACTTCATCCTACTCGTTCTGCACGTCATATCCGGCGGACTCGTCACTTGGCTCTACTTGGAATTAGTAGGCGGGACTTACAGCGATATAACGATCAAGAAGCCAAAAGACGACACCTGGTATTTAAACGAAGGGAAATTGTATCTCGTTTTGTCGGGATTATGGGGCGGTTTATACTACTTCCTCAACATGTACGCCTCTGACAAAAAAATCATGTTCCCCGTCGTCTACCAATACAAACTCCTCCAATTCAAATCGCTCTTCTTCCCAATTGTCCGCAAAAGCAAAACCCATGCCCTTTGGCCCACGCTTTACTTCGTCTTATTTTACTACTTCTTTGGAAACGGAATCAAAGCGTACATCTGTTCAACCTTCCACTTGAAGACTCACCCTGAATCAGGACTTTTAATTTACCTGCTCTCGTGGATCTTCATCAGTTTGTATTTCGTGAATATGCGGCTTATGAGTCTCTTCTTCGAACTCTTCCTAACGGAACCCGTATTTTTCCCCATAGAAAGCATCCAGAAAGACGATTTAATCCTGGCGAACGCCATAAGCGTAAGCAACATCCCGATTATACAACATTTGGCTTGCTTCGACTTGTACATGCTTTCGTTTTGCTGCCAAAACCGCAGGAAACAATTGTACACTCTATCGCAACCAGGGGGACATCCGCACAACTGGAATTTCTTGACTCAAACTTTATTGAAAATAATCGGAGATTACACGCAGGAGTTGAACAAATCCTCGGTTATGTTAGAGAGCGATACCGTCCGAACTGGTACCTTCAAATCGTCGATAACAAGCCCACAAATCAATATCACATCTCCTAGTGTTATAACGAGTCCCCTTTCTCCACAGCGAGAGTCTCGAATCCGAAATATGCGAAACATGTCTTCGTACTGCGAGCCGGAACCTTTAGATATAATCAACGTCACCCAGGGGAACATGATTATAAGTTTACTATCAAAGAAAGAATCGCTCTCGAAGAAAATCGGCGAATTCGCGGATCGGTTCTTCAACTTCCTGAAGAGCAAGTTGGGGATAAACTTTTTATTCGGCGAACTACCAGAAGTAAACATCCAGCACTGCCTAGGGAATGGCCAAATTATCATCTGGACCTCCCAGGGCTTATCGAGTCTAGTCACCTTCGCCATCGAAGAAGACCTTTACGGAATCGCTCAAAAAGACTTGCCAGTCGTAATAACGAGTCTATACGACCTTAAGCTAAGCTTAGAAAAATTAAATCGCCTTCCGGCGTTAAGCAAACGAGGTTCCGACGATTTCAACGTTAAAATGAAGGTTAGCATCAATGCGGCCGTGAAAAGAAGCATCTTCAACATTTGCCGGGCTTATGGGCCTTATTTGAAGGAGCTCAATTTGAAGAAAGAAGTGTTCGTGTACCTTCAGAGCGTCTTGAATACAAAGTGTACTGTTTATTGATCTCGGATGAAAGCATATATGTAATTTTAAGTTAATGCTTTATTCGTATACATATAATAAGTAATTTTATTATGTTTATTCTTAAGTAATAAGTAATTTAATTTATTACAATTATGATAAATAACTTAAGTACTAAAGTAAATATTTTGTTTCCTCTACTTTCTATTCATATTTTTTAAATGGGATGTTGAATTTTTATATTTATTAGAACAAAAGAAAACGAATGAAAATGTGATGCTTTTTTAACAGAAGAAATTGAAAATAGTGTAGGAGCGAATGTATTGAAAATTATTTTTAGGTTTGTGTAGGTGTGTTATGCGTATTCTTTAAGTTTATATCCACATTAAGTTTACATCAATATTTAATTTAAATCAACATTAAGTTTACATCAACATTAACTTTAAATCAACATTGAGTTTACATCCACATGAAGTTTACTGTTTATTAATTATTTTATTGTTTATTAATTAGTTAATTTAAATTGTGCTGTGAAGTGTGTTGAGGATCTAAAGGAATAACTTTTATTGGCTATGATTATTACCTATTTAATGTTGTGTACATACATAATGGCTAAAGCTCATTTTGTACATTTGTACTATTTTTTGTAAATAAAGACTAATTATTAATGATTTGTTTTGTCAACATATACCTCATTATTTATATGTATTTATTGAAACGAGCTTATTTTTCAGGTTTGATTCAATTTACAAGTATTAATTTAGAAAATTTTGTGTTAAAAGAATGCGAGTCTTTTTTAATACCCATGTGGGCTAAACATTAAATGAAGTTTTATATATTCAATGGTTTTATCAAGCAACTTGACAGCCCTATCAGATGGTAAGCCAATTCGGTAATGCACAAAATATATGAAACTAATTTTCTCTAATTTTTTCTTGGGTTTTTTTGGTCATAATATTGAATTAAAAAGTAAAACATTGAAATATATAATAGTTTGAGTGAAAAAATCAACTCTGAAGCAAAAATCAAAAAGTCTTTTGATATGCCAAGATTGCAAGAGTTTTTACAAAAAAGATTTTATATGTGTTACTTGCTAAAGCCAATTTTTGTCCAACATTTTACTTAATGAATAAAACCGAAGGACTAGACTTAAAACGAAATTAGATAAGTATGTAATTTATTTATAATTGTATTTAACTTTTAATTGTATTTTACTTTTAATTGCATTTTACTTTTAATTGTATTTTAAAGTGTTTTATTTATAGTTCGATTTTAATCGTTTTGTCGTGTAAAAGTGTTTCGCTGGCGAGAAAATTACAGATGCAAAATAAAATTATGAATTTTATTTAATTTGAACAATTTTGAATTTTTTCCTCGGCCCTCTAAATGTGGGAATGGATACTATTGCATAAGACACAAAACAGATGATCTGAGCAACGTAACCTCACTTTTTGTCCTTGAATATATATTCAAGTTCAGGCAGTGTTATTTTTAATATTAAACATTAGACGTTATTTTTAATAACTTATTATTATGGAATGTAATGACCCAGATTATCAAGCTTTGAACATTAATTTAAAAGTTAAAGAAGAAAGTGGTAAGTGAGGATACGGATTTAATTAAGTATTTAAGATTTAATTATTATATTTATGTGTTGACTTTGCATGTGTAAATATGTGTGAAATATCAATCAATATAGGTATTAATTAATTTAAATTAATTAATTAATGAAGAATAGTAGATTATTGTTATTTTTTGTTTATTTAAATTTATACGATCCTATTTGTTTAGCGATTTTTATTTGATGAAACAACGAACAATTATTAATATCCTGCACTTATTTAATTCAATGTTGAAAATTTACCAAATTTACAGATAAACAAACAATAATATTATCCTGTTTCTCTCTATCTCATTGTTTGCGAAATTGCTTCAACCTTTTCTGTTCAACGCAATTAATGCAAAACAATGCATTAACCATATATTGAAAATATCGAAAGATTTAAAGTAGAACATTGAATATTTTACTTACTAGGTTAACATGGGGACAAAACCAGGAAATTAGGATAAGATTCATGATTGTTTCTTAGTTTTTTCCATTAATTTTCTCGAAATAAAAAACTTACTTTATTAAATTGACAGTAAATTCAATATGGCTTCCATTGTTAGGCCTCTTCTGTCATTTTCGTTAAGCATGGGTGACTATGATATTTAAATTGTGTTAAATTGATATTTAAATTGTGTTAAATTGATATTTAAATTGTGTTAAATTAATATTTAAAAAATATTTTGATACAATTTTTTATTGAGAAATCTATATTCTAGACAGGAAATGAATATAATTAATAATATTAATATTATTCATTCAAAAAATAATTTGAACTAGAATTTAATTGGTTGAATGTTAAGTATGCACTTAATTATTTGATTCTATGTAATGTAGTACATAATAATAATAATATAGAGTAATATATAACTACATAGATACTACTTAATAGCAAACTTTCACTGTATTAAATATATCGACAAAGGGAATAACAAATAATAATATCCCGTTTCTCTCTATTTCATTGTTTGTGAGATTGCCTCATCCTTTTCTGTTCAATACAATTAATGTAAAACAATGCATTAACCATATATAGGAAATAACAAAAGTTTTTAAGTAGAATATTGAATATTTTACTTACCAGATTAACATGGGGACAAAACTAGAAGTTTGGAATAACATTTGTAATTGTTTCTCAATTTTTTCCATTAATTTTCTCAAAATAAAAAAACTTACTTTGTTAAAGTGACAGTAAATTCAATATGGCTTCTTCTGTCATTTTCGTTAAGCTTGTCGAATGGTCCATGGGTGACTGGGATATTTAAATTGTGTTATGAAGGAAAATTCAAATTTGTATCTTATGATTAAATTGTAAATAAATATAAATAAATTATGTAATTACCATTTTACCAATAGATGAAAACAATATTTAATAAGAAATAAATAATAAGAAAAATTAAAATAATAATAATAAAATAATACTGAATAATAATAATAAAATAATAATAAATAATAATAATAAAATAAATAAATATAAGATAAATAAATAAAATTACCCCAATCAGGAAATACATTCCAAGAAATTAACGTAAAACCTGAATTATATATTTTTACATATGTATATACACAAGCATAATAATTATTATTATAACTATCTATGTTGTTTTAGATATTACGAATTCTCTAGAAACTATCAAAAAGAAATTCAGCGGAAGCATTTCGAGCGACATAAAAGTGCGCCAAACCCAACTAGAAACCGTAGAATCTTTGCTACACGACCTTCGGAAGAAAATACACATTTTGCGCTATGGCGCAGTCACGATGTACTACAAAACCCAAGAATTCGAAGTGTCCAAAATGCAAAGCGAGTCGGGTATCGATAATCAAAACCGAATACATCCTGCGGTTAAGAGGCTTTTAGGGGGCAACTTAGATAATTTGCAAAACGAATCGAAAAGGCGTAAGCGACAGAAATCTTCAATTCTGCAAGAATGCAAAGTTTCGGATGAAGTCGGAGATAAACAGGATAACATTGACGTTAAACCTGATCTTTGTGTTCAGAAAACCGAGCCTGATCCGCTAAGAGAGGAAATTAAGGTAGAATGTGGAATTCGGAATAGAAAACAGGTTAAAAAGAGAGTTATTGTTGGAAATGTGTCTCAATATATTCCGTCTGAGTGTAAAGACGATTGCACTACTCATAAATGGATGGTTTATCTGAGGACTCCTAACGGCTGTGACAACATTACTACTTTTGTGGAGAAGGTGATGTTTTATTTGCATCATTCGTATAAACCTAATGATGTGATAGAAATAAAGTAAGTTTATTTAATTGAATAATTATTATCTATTAATTTAATAAATTAGATTAATTAATTAATACAGTAATTTAATGAATTAATACATTAATTTAATTAATTAATACATTAATTTAATTAATTAATACATTAATTTAATTAATTAATACATTCATTTAATTAATATATTAATTTAATTAATTTAATATATTTATTGATTAACAATTGGTCGTTTCTTCTAGGTCTGCTCCTTTCCACTTGTCTAGAAGAGGCTGGGGAGAATTCCCATTACGCGTTCGAATATTTTTTAAAAACGAACTAAATAAACCAGTGGATATAATCCACCAGTTAAAACTAGATAAAACTTTAAGCGGCAGGCAAACAGTAGGTAATGAAACCCTCGTCGACATATCGTTGTTTGATGACAATATTACCGAGGATGTAGTCGAAGAGAAACCAATTGAGAAAGCTGCAGAAAACGAATTAGTAAATGAAACTTTAAACAGTGACATCACCAATGATCTAAGCGCAAACTCGACATTTCTGAATAGTTTGATTTGCTTAGAGCATTCTTATACACTAAAATCTGAACAAACTTCTGGCCAATCTATTGATGTGTCTGTCGAATTAAGCAGTCCGGATAAAAATTTGTACAACATTCCTGAGGCGGCTGTTTCAATGGAGGTTATTTACGATTCCGATTTTTTGTTGAGGGAATCGATGTTACTGGATGTTAACGTTATCGAAAGTGCTGATATTATATCAGAAAATATAATGTAACGACATTGAATATTTTAAATATTATCTTTGAATATTGATTCAACAATATAATGTAATAAATTGAGTTGGAGCTACTATATACTTAGATCTGCTGGATTTGGGTCCGTTCAAGAATTATTTTTAAATTATAGCATTGAATAAAGTTGTTTTATTATTGTTATTATTGGCTAACTGAAATGTTTGTGTATATACCTTGAAGACCTGTACAAATCTTAAAAACTATTATTTTTATATACGATTATTTATATATATATATATATATACTATTTGTAATGATTATGGGTATACCGCCAGAATAAGAAATAAGCAATAAAACTAATTCATATTAGTCTTTATTTGTAACGATTCGCCCCATCAAGGGCATCTTCAGACGGCGAATAATGCAGCTGTTGGAACAAACAAAATATGTGCATTGATACAGCGAAATTCAAACAGATAAAAATTATTTTAAAAAATGTTTACATATATGCTCTAAGTTATGACATTATATAAAAATTGAAATGTAAAGACTACTCACATAATCATTCTTCGAGACCGTGATCAACATCAATCCCGACAGAATCAAATATTTCTGATGGTTTCCGTAACAAATTACTTTTAATTGGAGACAAAACTGAAGGAATCAAGTTCGGTAAAACTAAGCTCCTCGAAGTGGAAATCCCAAAAAGAAATAGGGCACATGGTTCTTCAGCAACAAAATGGAGTGAAACAAACTCGGCACCAAACTATTCACCAGGGTCTCGATCACGATTTCAAATTAAACAAAATCCAACAAAGACAATGTCAAAAAATTAAAATTTAAGATAAAATATAAGACTAAAAATATATAGATGATGAGATAGAGAAAATGGTGTACTCATCTATATATCTTTAGTCTTATATTTTACCTTAAATTTTAATTTTTTGACATTGTCTTTGTTGGATTTTGTTTAATGTGTAATAATCATCACCAATAGTAAATATCGTTACGCCATAAACTTACCAAATATAATATATATATATATATATGATTTTGATTAGTGTAACCACATGTTATTATGTGTAGATGTGTATAATGTATGCAGATAGTTAACAAAGCATTTTTGTGCACAAATTAGCATACGAAACACATAATTGCATGCGACAAACGTCACATAACTCTTCATTTTTCTCTCGGTATGTCCTCGCACATACCAAGAGGACATGAGTACACGGAATACGAATAATAATTTCTGTAAAACGATTTGCTATTTTTTTACTGCCTGATATGAATGATGACGTCATTTTGGCTTTTATCTTATATTTCTTTCTTTTAGATAGTATTGATCCTGAACTTCTATGGAAGGGACAGGGATTACAAATAAATTTATTTGGCCAAAAACTTTTTCCAAGTAATTTTGGAATTGATAGTTAGTTTTCTTTTCTCAAGTGTGATAGCGAATGGTGAGACTAAACTTTGTATAAAGACAATTCATGCTCTAGTGTTACTGGAAGATTGAGAACATTTTACTTTTATTATATTAAAAATAAAATGAATCTAGAATTGAACCTATAATCACAGATACCTCAGATTGCTAATTCTAAACTACTGCCTACCGGTTGCCTATACTGCGACGCGTCGATTTATTTTACTGACATGAGTTTGGGCATTAGTTCATTAGATTGAATAATTGTTTGAAATATAACTTTTTGCGAAAGTAAATAAAATAACAACTATTTTTCCATAATTATGCCCTAACTCCATTTTCTTTTTGTTGCGTTCAAACAAATAAAATAAAATAAAACTAGTCGCAAAGAAAAAGAAATCGCTTTCTACCTAGCGTGATTTGAACTCGAATCCCCATTCCAGTATACGAACAACTGGTTAGGGCGCTAGCTCATGAGCTAATAACTAAGGACGTTTCACATAGGTCCGCTATCCAATACAAAAGGTTCTTTCCAACAAGACGAGTTGATAGTTCAAGAATCAGGTACAGGGTCGGCTAAGGATCAAATTATAGGCAACCAGACATTCGTGTGTACAGAATTACCGTATGGCGACGAAAATTTTAGAA
>JAWQRP010001219.1:0-20360 GCA_033557875.1 Quadriops clusia | reverse complement strand
CACTTCCTTCTTTTGGGACTGATATTATTTTGTACGTTCATTCTGTAATTTTACAAATTATGCAATTGCATCTAAACTTTCAATTAACAATTACGTACAGCAATTTGTCAGCTCCGTTCTTTCGCAAATAGGGGGTGGGTTTATATTAGAACGGGAACGGGGACTGAAACGAAAAAGAGGACGGGAAGGAAACTTAAGTAAAATAAAATTAAACTAAATAAAATAAATTAGAATTAAATACGAAAAGGGTACGGTATAGTACGGGAAATTAGTTTGGGAATGGGGATTGAACCGGAAACGAGAACTGAAAGGGAAATGAAATGAAATATCTTGAAATAAGGAAAGGTAAAATTTAAAAAAAGTAAAAATAAAATTAAATTAAAATACAGGAATGGTACGGGACGGGACGAGACGGGGCGAAACGAGAAAGGGATAAAGAAATAGAAAAGACGAGGTAAGTAAAATATGTAATATATTTAAAAAAAAAGAAAAAATATTCTTCTCATTCAAACAATGTCTTGGCCTCTCTTTCCACTTCTTTCATGTACACTACACTCTTGCCCCCTTTGAAAAAACCGTGCACTCAAAGTGTCGTTCGAAGAACGACGGGTCTGCTAGTAATATATAAAAACTGTTTTATTATGCCTTCCATTCTTTTACTGTTTAAAACACTCGCTGGCCGGTCACTGTACAGGCACAGGACCTTCTTCAAGGAGAGCCGAACAAGAAGAAGAAGACAAGTGCTTCGATGATATCACCATCTATCGGTCGATTCGGTATCTCATCGGTGAAAAATCCGCAAACGCGTGACGCTCCACCTTCGTGGCGCATGCGCCATCTTCAGTTCAGTCTTTCAGGGTTCACAGAATAATGTAGACTGCAGGACAGATTTGTGTTAACAAGTTATGTCCACCACGAAAATGTGGTCCTGTCCGTGTTTTTTGCGGTTCAAATTCAGCCCCGAGGAATTGGAGCAACGGTACAAGAGCCAGCAGATCGACAAGATGCTGGAGAAGGACAAGCAAGTGTTAAAGAGACAGGTCAAGTTGTTATTGTTGGGTGCTGGGGAGAGTGGAAAATCAACTTTCCTCAAGCAGATGAGGATCATCCACGGGGTTAAGTTCGACCCTGACCAGGTCAAGGAGTACCAGCAGGTCATCTACCAGAACGTTGTGAAGGGGATGAAGGTCCTTATGGATGCTCGGGACAAGTTGGGGATTCCATGGGGCGACAACAACAACGTCAGTGTGGGACGAGAAGTCTTCGAGTTCAACAACACCATGGTTTTAGATATGAGACTCTTTGTGCATTACGCTCCTTTGTTAGCGAAACTCTGGAAGGATTCTGGAATACGGAGGGCCTTCGAACGAAGACGAGAATTTCAACTGGTTAGTATAATATCGGTTTAACCTTAATATGTACCTCAGCTAGCCCATACCTCTAATCCATCTTACATCACAAAATAATAATACATTGGGGAACCCATACATTGTTCTCTTACCCATCAATGTGTATTGTAATCTTTGTTTAAATTCCAATAATGCTTATTGTTTACATTGGTATTTTCGAGTTCACAAACTTTTCTCGTCAGTCATCTCAAGGTTAATAGCCTCAAAAGTAAGTCCTTCGAATTAAAAATAAAGTGAAGATGTGGCCTTAACAAAAGTTCATCATGAGCATAAAAATTAATGATGTGCAGGCAGTTTAGCTTCAATGATAATTGCGTTTTAAACACTGAAATTTGTATATGACAAACATCACACATTAACCACACCACACTTTTCTTTATCGCCCTTGTATCACATTCTTTTTGGTGATAATTAAACAAATCTTACATATGACTAACCTTATACTTGTCGTTTTGCAGATCTCTACTCAATTAACAAATGTCACTTCAACTATCCCATCTGTCAAACGAGCACAAATCATACATAGCCATGCATTGTCGTAAATAAATAAGACTACCTCTGATCCAAATTAACAATTAACTTTCAAAATTGAATTAGCGGTTTTTTATTTACGTAGTTTAACCAGTTTCAAGCGATAAGAAATCATATTTTTATAATTATTTTACTAAAATAACATCAAAACAACTTTACAACGAATTTTAGCTCGAGAAAAAAAAATAGTGAACTTGACTTTATCAAGCCAGTCATCTTTTTTGCCTAACTAACCGTCTTCTTCTATCCTCTGCACTCTCTTCCATTATTCAAAATCTGGAATAATAAACAAATCAAAGTTCAAACATTCATTTTATTACACATTTTGATGTCTTACACATATGTTAAAATCTAATTTGCTGTTACTGTTATATAGTTAAATGTAAAAAATAAGGAAAAATATAACAAACGAAGTATACAATTCTTTAAAGCCCACAAACTATATTTTCAAGGCTTATACCACCAGTGAATGATCATTTCCTCCTTCTATATTTAAAATTTATTGCTTTACAATGCATTGCTTCTGGTGTCAAGTTTCCCCCTAAAAGCCATGCTAAATCAAGCCTAACAAAATATACGCTTACTATGACTAAATACAACTAAACAATGACATTCCAATTCAATACTAGTATAATATTAATATAATAATAATAATAATAATGTAATAATAATGATATACACATTTATTTTTTCCCGAAACACACACACCTCATTTACTTAATAATAATTCAGATGGAATTAAACCCAACCAACATTTCACATATTCAAATTTAAACAAATTATGCTCCAATCATCATGACTCATCCATGCTATTCCTACAATTTATATCACCAGCAGAAGCAAATCATTTCATAATTATACACACTGCATCATTTCATAACTATTTGTCATTTCAGTAAAATGTGAACTACATTAGCCTGGAATAAGTTCTAATCAAAATATTTACATTAACAGTAATCCAACTGCTTTATTTCTTACAGAGCGACTCCGTGGAATACTTCCTGAACAACTTGGATAGGATAGCGAAAACCGACTATGTCCCGACGAACAGAGACATCCTCCACTGTCGGAAAGCCACGAAAGGCATCACCGAGTTCGTCATTCCCATAAATAATGTTCCATTCCTATTCGTAGACGTAGGCGGGCAGCGGTCGCAGCGGCAAAAGTGGTTCAGGTGTTTCGATTCGGTGACCTCGATATTATTCCTCGTCTCGTCCTCCGAGTTCGACCAAGTGCTGCTGGAGGACAGACGGACGAACAGGCTTGAAGAATCAAAGTATGTGTTCGAGACGATTATCAACAACAAAGTTTTCGAAAACGTGTCGATAATACTCTTCCTAAATAAATATGATCTATTAGTGAAAAAAGTTGCCAATCCAGAGACTGATATTCGCTGGTACTTCCCCCAGTTCTCGGGAAACTCCCACTCAATCCACGACGTGCAGAGATTCATCTTGACGATGTTCACGGAGGTGAAGCGAACGCCGGGGAACGCTCTCTACCACCATTTTACTACCGCTGTGGATACTCAAAATATTAAAGTAGTGTTTAATTCAGTGAAAGACACTATTTTAAATAGAAACCTAGAATCACTGATGTTACAATAAATCGAATTTTATAATGTTAATATGCTAGGCATATTGAAATGTATGGACAAGTGTCGATTTCCTATTTAAATTAAATTTAAAAATTGACTTGTATTTACCAGATCTGAATGTAAGTTGAACTTTCCTTTTGTTGTTTACACTTGTAATGAATATTTTGATATGTGAAAGCATAGTGTTCGAAATGCTTAGGCTGTGTTATGATGACGATGAATGGTTATTGTGTACGTAAGTTTTATTTTAATTTTAAAGACTGATTAATGTAATTAGTCTTCCTGAGGATTTTTGACTAATTTTCTATTTGTGGTTTCTGTGACGTTTCGTATGTATTATTATTTTAATAATTTATTAAAAAATAATAATAATTAAAAAGTAACATTTAAATATTACGTAAAAATAATTAATTTTTTTTATACTAAGTGGCTACCATATTCCAGGTTAGAAACCATTGATATAGTCATTTCTCAAAAACCCCTATGTTAGTTCATTTTAAACTTGTTTAATGATAGTTAGTAAAGAAATTTGGGATTACGTTAGAATTGAATCATGGAATATTTTTTAATTTGCTCTTTTATACCTGCTTATTAGAATAATATTCTATTTGCCAAAGAGTTAATTATTATGGAAAATTATCTTGCTTGTAATGTTTCTTCCTGTATGAATACATTTTGATATGAATCATAATTCTTCGGAATTAGTATCTCAAATATTGAAACACCTAAGATAAAACGTAAATATGTATGTAGGCATGATACCTATATTATGTACGTACAATTATTCAAAAGCTCATTAGTGAAAATCGAGTGAAACTCTATACAAGAAACTTAATTCCTTACAATTGAGGCATAATGAAGTTCAATTATCGTTGAATAAAGCCAATTTTAGATGTATGTGAATAGCCTTTGTATAATATTATAACATATAAATATTACTCGCGTGTGTATATAAAGTTCTTATTAATTATTCACTACATTTAATCTCCATATTTTCTAGCAATATTTTTAAACAATAAGTTATTTTGTACAATGTATTTATATATACATATTATATAGATTTTATATATTTCAACTTTCTATGTATTTATAAAGTGACCAAAATGGAGTACTGCCTTTTAAAGTTGTTGGTTGAAGTCCCTACAAAATTGTTTTAATTCATCGTGTTCACTGATAGAAACTAGTGGTTATCTTTATGTAAATTGTGATATCGATGTTATTCACATATTTATATACTCTAAACAAATTAATTTTCATTGCTGCGTCTTACAAAAATGTTTTTGCAAATATTACAAATTGCACAAATATACGTATACATTTGTTAACCTGATAAAATACTCACTAGGGATTACTTTCAATATCACTAGGGATTTTTATTCGTGTTAAAATTTTGTTGAATTACATTGCAACCAACGATATTACTGTAACAAATGCAACTGATTTACTATTTTTGATGAAATTTAAACTGTTTTTATGAAATCTAAACTGTTTTTGATGACACCTAAACTTCTTTTTATAAAATCGAAACTCTTTTTTTTATTAAATTTAAACTTTGGGCAGCCTGGAGCTAAATATGTAAAACTATAACGTTGATAATGAAAAATTGCACAATACCTTTAATGCCTAAATGTATAATTAATTATGCGAAAATAGTGCCTTATAATGTTGAGGAAATCATAACGTGTATATTTTTTGTAGATTTAAGCTGTATTATGTATATTGATTACATATTTGTAAATATGAACAGATTAAAATTTTATTTGTGTATACATCATTATTTTTGTAATTGTTAAAAAATAAAAACCTAAATACATACACCTTATGTTCTTTTATTCATTTTATCCTTGTCAAATTATTATTGACATTTTTTTACAGTTCATAAATTGGGACAAATTTCAAAATGATTAAGGATAATATCATGGGTTTGGTATCGGCTGCTAAGCATGCTATTCAAAATTTAGAGCCGTTTGATATAAGGACGCCTCAAGACCTCTATAACTTTTTTATGGTCTGCCATATGTTCTCTTGGTCAATTTTGCTCTGGAAATTTAGAGGTTAATCTTATGGTAATCACAAGTTTAAAACTCGACTGACCCTTTCATATTATTCATAATTTTCAGATTGTTTTCTGAATTGAAAAAATAGTAAATTTAATGAAATGAAATTTTGAAGAAGGGATTAGAGCTGCTGTAATGCAATGTTATAGTGAAATTGACATATTTTTATCTACACAAAATATTCTTATGTAATTTACATCTTTTTTAAATTGTTATACATTGTTTATATTTATGGATTGACAAAAACACATTATAAGATATATAAATAAAAAATAAAGATATTGGTTATTAGTTATGCAATGTATTTTCATATTTGAATTCAAGTGATTTCGCGCCACAAAATGACATTTCAACGACGCTCGTTCAAATTTGAAAACAATAATATTATAGTTTTATGACAAATATTTATACAAATTTGGCCATAAAATGTCGGAAAAGTTTATATCTAGCGTGCATATCCAAAAGTTAGGCAAGTAACTAGCGAATTTCTCTTTTATATCGTTAAAAAATCTAAATTTCAAGTCTAACCTTAAATGCTTATCTTTTAGGACATGATATACAAGAAATAAGAGAAAGAGCTTTGCAGAATATTATATCTAAACTAGATAGTGGTGTTATTTACGATAATGACTTGGCCAGAACGAAAGAAATCTTATCGAAGCTTTTTGAATGGTTTTTATTCGAACCTAGTTCGAAGGAAGACATCGTGCTGGAGTTAATCGCTAGGATTTTAAAGGTGAATTAAAATATTTTTACAGTGAACTTTTCAATAATACAAATTCTTTATAGATATTTTAATTGATATAAGGGAGTGGATACCAAGTTTATTATTAAAATGTTTATGTTTAGTCGTAACTAGTTGAAATCGTTTTAACCTTAGTACGAAAATGGTTTCAATTTTGTGTATTAAGTGACTTTAAGCCTTTATCACCTATGAGCGTATATGTACAGTATATAAGTGGATGCATGGACCCTTTGCTGATCATATACGATATAGAACTTATTTTTTTTTTTACTCGTTTATTTAACCCTACGGTAGTCGCGCTATGGTGTGAGAGACCGACTATAGTAACTATTTGCCATGTTGAGGAATGTGGTGGGAGTAGAGACTGGCACGTGCATGAATGCTCTCGTCTCTGAGCCCAGCACTGTTAGCCTTGGTTTGGTTGCCATACTTGTTTAGTGCACTGTGTTATTAACGTTTTCGATCCGTGAGACCGTTGCGACCGTTCAAGTTTGTTATGGTTTGGTGCCTGAGACTGTTGCGACCACTCAAGTAGTTTTAATTTTTAGCAAAGGTATTACAATAAATTAAATTTC
This sequence comes from Quadriops clusia, assembly GCA_033557875.1. Classification (NCBI taxonomy): domain Eukaryota; kingdom Metazoa; phylum Arthropoda; class Insecta; order Coleoptera; family Hydrophilidae; genus Quadriops; species Quadriops clusia. The sequence goes on along the minus strand of JAWQRP010001219.1, from coordinate 13,446 downwards.
TCGAAAGTAAATTTAAAATAGACTCGATATGTAGTTATAATGGCATTCGGTTGGTCGTATAAATCAAGTTTTGGTCTGTGAGACCGATGTGACTACTGATGTTACAAAAAATGACGTGATTACCGTATCGCTTTAAGATGCGAAGGCCGCAGGCGGATAGTACATTTTTAGCAAAGGTATTACAATATATTAAATTTCTCAAAAGTAAATTTAAAATAGATTCGATTTGTAGCTATAATGGCATTTGGTTGGTCGTATAATCTAATTTTGGCCTGTGAGACCGATGTGACTACTGATGTTGCAAAAAATCACGCGACTACCGTAGGGTTAACGTCGGCCTATTTCCGCATCAGAAGCCAATCACCGACGCCAGAGATTAGGACCACAACTTCTGGGAATTTAGCCAATGCCAATAGAACTTATTTAGTGCTTAAAGTTTCATGTGTTTGTTTCCATGTTAAAATTATAAGCACAGTTTTATTTTACTTCAAATAGGTTGTTGATCATTATTATGTTCTGTCCATTCGATATACAGAATGATCTATTCACAACTGGCCAGGGGGAGGAGACACAATTCTATAGGATTTAAGGTGGTCGTTCGTCAATGGCTGATACTACAAAGCCCCTCGACAGAGAGTATCATAAATCTTGAGGAACAAATAGAAAACATGTACGTAAGGGATAGAAAACCTGTCCCGCAAGATTTCTGATACCCTCTGTCGAGGGGCTTTGTAGTCTCAGCCATTGACGAACGGCGACCTTATAACCTATAGAATTGTGTCTCCACCCCTTGACCAGTTGTGAATAGATCATTCTGTATATAGTAAAACTGACACATGTAAGTAAAAATAATTACATATAGTATTATTTATGAATAAAACATTCCTTAAAGTCGCAAATAAAGTCAAATCGGAACAAATCTATGTGCGTTTACATTGGTAAAAGAGAAAAGAAACGTTTTTATTATCAAGAAAATTTCTGATTATTGAAACTCTACAGAATATCAAAAAACTTCTAACTTATGAGAAAATGACATATTAGAATATATGAGGCGTTCCGCGGCAAAAGTGTCCATATCCATTTGCAAAATAAATGGAGATATACCCTTTTGCTATACATATCCTTAGCAACAAGATCTATCTTCATTTATTTTGCAAATGGATATAGGCACTTTTGCCGCGGAATGCCTCATATCATGATGTGAAGATTCAGGCATTTAAAGTGTAGGTGATTTTGAAGAATATGATTTATGTAGAACTCTCTCGAGACTCAGTTGTCGAACTTGATTCCAACCTGCTATTACTTATATTGTTTCTGAGACTCCAACATCTACTTTCTTAAATTCGAGATGGGGTCTGTCCACGAATTGATCAAGGTTTTTGATTCGTTCAGTATTGATCAAGTCGTTAACTTCCCCACGCGTGTGACGGCATCCTCAGCCACATTGATTGATTTGATCTGCACGTCTGGTCCTGCACGTGTTGATAAGGATAACTCTATAAACTGTGATCATATCTCCGATCATGAACTTGTATGTTGCTGTTTATCTCTGTCTACTGAGAAGCCTAGGGCTTCATTCCGTTTCTATAGAGACTTTTCAACTTTTGATCACGGTCAGTTCATTAAAGATTTTAATATGTACCCATTTCATTCTCTGTTCTCTATGAATTCGGTGGATGAGAAGATTGATTTCTTGAATAATGGCATTGTTTTTCTTTTCGATAGACATGCTCCTGTCAGGAGAATTAACTGTTCACGACCCTATACACCATGGCTGACTGGCAACACTAGCTACCTTATGTCGCTTCGTGATGCTGCCAGGGATCGGTGGAAGCGTTCTCGTTCTACTGTTGACCATACTGACTATAAATCCTTACGTAATTTCTGTGCTAAGGTTATCCGCGATGAGAAGCAAGCCTATTTAAATACTAGAGTTTGTGGTCGTGGTGATCATCCGACTCAGGTGTGGAGGCGGCTTGGGAAGTTGGGCGTTTTTACGTGTAATCATCTGGTGCCGGAGTCCCTCGGGGGTCCTGATGACATTAATGATTATTTTATTGGTTCTCGCCCTCCCTCTGCACCGTCCGTTGATCGCATTGATTTTTATCCAACTGTAAATCACATATGAACGCTGATGATACTCAAGTGTAGTTATCCTTTAATTCTATTGATGCGGATGCTGCTGTGGGGGCAATTGGTGCGGATTTGGAGTCCATTTTTCGGTATTACCGTGACCTCTTACTCACGCTCAACCCCTCAAAGTGCTCTGTTCTACTTTTTGGTTCTGACGTTGTGCGTGCATCCCTTCCGCCCTTGCGGTAGTCTTCCGTGAGAATTTTGGAGTTATTTTCGATGACTGGTTATCCTTCACTGCTCATATTAATAGTGTCTTACGGAAAGCATTTTGCTCTCTGAAGTTAATATATAACAAGAGACATTTTCTAAATTTCAACACTAAAAAATTACTCTGTGATGCACTGGTACTATCTTGTTTTAACTTCTGTGATAGTTTATATAGTCTATTCATTACTGCTTTCATGGCAAGAAGAATCCAGACATAAAATTCCTGTCTCAAGCTTATATTCGGGGTTCGCCGGGGGGAGAGAATTTCCCAAAGCTGCTGGCTGGCTTAATATGCGTCTCGTCGTCGTCTGCATTCTGCATGTTTGTGTTATAGAGTCCTTTATTCACGGTCACCACCATACCTATTTGATCGGGTTACTTTGCGAATGAGTGTACACCGTCTTAACCTAGGTCATCTGGGGCTTCTTTCCGTGCCGAGACATCGAACGGAATTCTTTAAGAGATCCTTTTTATATACCATAGCAAACTTGATGAACTCTTTGTCTATAGTATTCAAAACTTTGTCCCCTTCTAACTTTAAAAAAAAATTAAAATCTTTTTTGTTTGATTTCACTTAATTTTATAAGGTGTATGATCATTTACCTGCTGGGTTGGTGGCGTGGTTCGGTCGGCATACTGCAGTATATTGATTGTTTTTTTTTTTAATTATGGCTTTTTAGGTCTACTTAATTGTACTTGTTTCATTGAGATGTTCCTTTGAATTTCGGTTGAGTTTGAAAATTGTTGTGGATCCTCCCATAACGAAACTCCACCATTTTCCCACATTCTCTTAATTATACACATGTATTGTTAGTACATGAATATTATCTACTTCTATTTATATTTGTATTATTTTGATGAATGGGAAATAAAGTTATTATTATTATTATTATATCCAAGTGATGATCAATTAACGTAAATGTTAGAATAATGCTAAATAATTTCTAAATTATCTAAATTCTGTAGCTGCACTATTGGTCTCACTAAACAGAATATTCCTCATGAGAGAGAGTATTTACTTAAAATATGACCATTTGATAACTAAGATTATAGCTTTTTTTTATTTTTAGACCGGAAGTGGGAAACAACTGGTTCAACATTACACACATGACTCAGTAATTACAGAAATGCAACAAATTCGGTCATACGTCGAACCAAAGTTTTTCAAACAAGTTGACGACATTATTGATTACTTAATAAAATCAAAAGACAAACCAACTTTTGTTGTACCACCTCTAATTAGTGACCTTCCACTCAGTTATCGGTCAGATGAAGGCAATATTCAGGTGGTAAGCGATTCTTCTAAACCATTTGGGACTACTGCTACCTCTATAAGAGGGTTTATTCAACAAGATTCTTCTTCGGATCAACGCACAGGGTAATTTTAAAAATCATCTTTTTTGGCTAAAACTTTTTTAAAACTTGGTTTAATTACAATTTTGTAATTATATCTTGTTTTTGTATTATTATAGGAAGCCTATAAGTGAGATAACAAAAGATAGTTCTGCCAAAAGTTTGATCCTTGACGAAAGCAGTGATACCTTAGAGAAACGTTTGCCATTTTTATTTTTAAGTTGGCAACCATTGGTTGCCCCAGATAGACATGTTTTGGAATCAATCGAGACATCGTTACAAAATCCTCCTCATCCATCTACTTTAGTTCATTCCTGTGAATTTTTCACTGATGTTATGTTGCAAGATTTTCCTGCTGAAGTTTTTGTTCAAAGACCGACAATAGTTCTTGTAAGTACTGTTTTAAATAAATATGTACTATTTCAAATAAGTACTAGTTTAAATAAGAATTATTTAAAATACAGTATAAACCTTTATTTAGAGACATTTATTTATAGTTGCTCCTGAATCTTTTATCAAAATCGACTTCAACACGTCTAAATGCAGGAGTCCTCAGATGCTTGAAAAAATTAACTCAATGTTTACTGAAAAGGATAAGTTATTATAGTGATGCTTGTGTATATAATCTTAAACAAAGCGTAAGTTTTCCAAGATCATCCAATATATTCGTGTAAACATTCTATATGTTTCAGTCTGTTATACAAATGTTTTCTGGGGTACCGTCTCCTCCCTCATCAAATAACAGCAATCACAGTTTTCAACAATTTGGTTATCAGTTAAATTCTCCTTCCAGTTCAGATAACGATAAATATGAAGACACTGCATTATTAAAAACAAAACAAATGTCTCTCCCTAATTACTGTTTATCTGTATTGCTTCGAACGATGGAGTATATTTGTACAAAGCCTCAAATGTTGGTGCCAAAAAATAGAATAAAATATCAGGTACATTTTTAAATATTTACATAGAAAAAAAAACATTAGTTTTTGTTAAAATTTTAGGTCGGCCATAATCTGGCTCTAGAATTAATTGATTGCACAACATTTCTGTTGGGCAGTTGTGTTAAGCAAGGTATATGGAAGCATGGAAGCAATGCAATTGTAATTGACATATTAAATAGGTTTAACGAAGTTTTAATCAAACTTGGTGATTCTATAGAACATTACAGGTACGTTTTTGCTTTTGCCTCGTCTGTAATTATTAAACGAAAATTATATTTGTTTTTAGATTAGAAGTAGGTTCAAGCGATTGTGATAAGTACAACAGAATAATACACATATGCTTGCTTCAAACAGGGTTAAATTTACTGAAGAAAATAATTCCCATTACGAAAATGGATTTTGTATTACCAAGGAACTTAAAAAACGCTCTGTCGAACAGTATTTTGGATTCAACTTTTGCAAGATTATATTCATATACGCATGAATCCTTATATAAAATCGTTAAGGTAAATTATTAATGACAAAATTCTTGAACTGTTGAATTTATCTTTATTGTAGTGACTATTGTCTTCGTGCCTTTTTTCAGACTTTTGGGGGAAGATACGAGACAGACTCTTTAAGAAAGTACGAAGATGTAAACAATATCTGCAAAAGCATCACTGCCACAATAAAATTCATCAAATCCGGCAAGTCTATTCCCACTTTAGAAAGCATCAAACTAGCCGTGGAAGGTGTTTTCAGTTTAGAATTTCACAAAAGCTTCCATTTCATAAAAACTTTCATTCATATCTGTGCCAACAAATTACCACATCATTTATTTAATGAAAACATCCTCAAAACAGTGGATGACGTAATTTTAACCTTACTAGCTCATAGTGATGCGGCCATTCGATCTTACACTTATAAACTCTGCAAAGAACGGATAATTGCAACAATTGGTCCAAAATTAAATACAACAAAAAGTGGGGCCCCTGGATCTCAAGTACAGTTCCTTTTGCGCTCAGGAATTTTAATGGAAATAATAGTTTACGGGATTAGTTCGGAAGACAAGGAAGTTCAGGAATATTCCGAAGATATTCTCATCCACTTACTTAAATGTAAAATTCTAGTCTCGGATAAAATATGGAATTTAGTTGTGGAAGCATTGATACCATGTTTTCCAATGATAGTTTGCTACGCCAGCAAGAAAACTGTTCTTGGCCGAACTATTATAAATATTCTGGATCCTGACGTTGCTAAAACTCTAAATATTCCGAAAGCTCATGTATTCAGAGGTAATTTAGCTATTCTTTTCTTAGAAGATAGCTTAGTGAGAGAAGAAGCGATTGCTCGGTTGTGCTGGTTACTTTCTTTGGACACTGATTCTAGAGATATGTTACCGAGACTAAACAACCTACATGACAAATCTCTAGCGCTTGTATGCCAACTGAAGAATGTCGTCGATTTAAATAAAACCCGGACTTCACAGCAGTTCTACCAACCGAGCAATGTGCAGCAAATTTTAGAACTACTTAAGTCGAGTAGTATAGAGCCGGTTGTGCGCAGATCTGCCTTAACTCAATTAGCTGTAATGATGGAAGACCCTTTGGTTCACGTAACATTTATTCAAAGTGATGGAATCGATATTATTGTGAGTTCCATGAAAAGTGCTTTGAAGGAGAACGATTACCAGGATTATCCAGACTCGTTAATTCCGTCAATTTCAGTTTTTAAATTCTTATGTTTGTATAACAGCTCGATGAGGCACGAATTGAGCTTGAGGCTGGATGTGTGGTATTGTGTGTTAAGGGGTTTATTCTTGTTCTGCACAGAAGAGAGGGTGAAACAGGATGGAAGTGCAATTCTCTTTTTACTGCTTTTTGGAAACGTTATATTAGGAAGTCCTTCCAAAGCGGATTTATCTGTGCCGAAAGTATTAGTTGATAAATTAAATCCTCCATTTTTAAGCCACATTCATGGACAAACAAGCAAACATAGCGTGCCCAGTTTGAAGACAACTATCGTATCAGATAGATGGTCTTTAAGTTCGATTCAAATTCAATGGAATTCTGAATGGTACGGCGGATTTAAAAATTTATTGGGTTGGAAAGAAGCAGAGTATAGTGATGAAGATGCTCAAGACTTTGACAATCTTATGCGCCTTTCCAACAGTGATTTATTGTACCTAAAAAATTCAAATTTAGAATATTGTATCGAAGAGCAATTCAAACTTGTGCAGAATGCTACATCACACGATTCTATTTCTATTGCAATTAACAATTTAAGTGCATATGTTTTTCTGTATATGATTGGGATCGATAATATCAGCGAGGATTTGCTATCTTTCTCTTGGGAAAACACATTTTCACGGTTTCTTAAAAATATTCCTTCGGGAGAGGAAGACGTGACTTTGTTGATTTCCGTCGTTAGACTTTTACGTATCCTGATTCCACTGTACAAAGTTAGTGCTACTAAAAATTGGATTGGTTTGATATTAAAGGAGCCTTGCTGTATGTTGTACCTTTTGCTTCAGAATGAAGTTAAAGAAGTACAGGACAAACTACTTAATCGAGAAATATTGAATTTGATAACAGATTGCGCATCATCCGAACAAAATATTTTACAGTTTCAAGCTATGTCAGATCTGAATTCTAAGGATCTGAATTCGTGCTGGAGTCATGTGATAGAGGTAATCGCTGAAAGTTTGAAATTTAGTGATGCTCAGCACTTTTATAATTTAGGTAAGTTGGCATTAAATTTTTTGTTTAGTAGATATGAAGCCCAACAAGGGTTCATACTGTGTGTAAAATATTTTTTTTTTACAAATTCTTATAATAATTATATCTGTATTTGTATCTACAAAAAATGTATTGGTTTAAATAACATAATAAAATCATTATTGCTTGACAAACTTAAGAAGAGCACTGGTCATCAGTGCACAGAATCATTTGAGAATGGTCTATTCAGATAAGGTAAACAGGGGTAATCGATTCATAGACTACAACATGACTACTTCCATTGAATACATTCATTTTATTGTTTTTCAATTCTATAACTCACAGGTTGAGTTTATTAATCATAAAGAGAATATGTTAAGGGTTTTTAAATTATAGTTTTTAATCTTTTATCATGGCTGATAGTATACTAATTGACTTTACTTTTCTTGCAGCATATTTAGACTGTCTATTGTCCAGTCTAGTACATTTATCCGCTACTTTAGGATGGAGCAAGAGCAAAGCAAACCAATACCCGAAAAAAATGCTTACCCAATTAGTGACGGGTCTTTGTGATTTAGTAGGAGCGTTTCATTGTAGTAAAGGATCCACGGCTCCTGTTACTCTAATGGGAATTAGCATTACAAGGCATGTAGTGTTAATATTAAATCATTTGCTCGCTGAGATGCAACATAGTGGAGTAAGGGTAAGATGAAAATTTTAATATTTATTCATTTGAACTAGTAAGTGCTTACATGTAAAAATTATTGGCAAATAAAATCTACTTTCTGCAGGGTTGGGATACATGTTTTCTGGAAGAAGATCTAAGTGGCCAAAAGAATATATCTAGTTTATGTGCTATATGGTTAAGCCGAGATATTGTTCTTCGAGCTGCTGTTTTGCAGCTTTTTGCCGGCTTGGCTGTGTCACCGAAATCTTCTACTCAACTTATAAACGGTAAGTGATTAAAAAATATATACATATAAATCATAAATTCTGAAATTTTAATTGGTCTTAAATTTTTGTTAAACTAGAATTTCAAGACAATAACATGAACATACTAGAAGTGATAATGAGCATTTTATTGGATCACGAGGAAGCAAGTATAGTCCGGGAAAATGTTTCCACACTATTCGCAAACCTATTAAGTCACACCACATCCGCTGATGATGACAGTTTAACATTACTCGTAAACTTTGCATCGAAAGTAAGTTAATCAATTAAAAGAATAATACAAAATTTATAACGGAAACCATTAATTTCAGGAATATAATTCATTAGATTCCATCTTGATCCTCTTGGATGAAAACAATTTTTACAAGGAATTGGAAAAAGTACTCTTAAATTTATATTTAGACAGCAAATATTGTAGTGATGTTGAAGCCATGATAAATACAGATGAAAATAGTTCCACAAGTTTCGATAAAAACAAAGAAGAGTACGTTTATGCATACATGAGAAATGTTGAGGATGTGACAGTTAGATCTTTAAGTTCAAGTGATAAATCAGGCAACAACAAGAAAAGCTTAAGCACACCAGGGTTAATCAAGGCAATTACGAACTTATTGAATAATTTAATGCCCCTCGCTTATGAATATGTTGTAAACAGTTTGCAAGAGAATGGACTTATTAAACTGTTTTTTAGGTATGTATAGTAGATAAATATAAAAATTGATATATGTATTTATTTTAAATTGATAGTACGTTTATTTTAAAAAGATAATATATTTTCTCTTAATTTGCAGAACATTGTGCAATCCATCAATTGAAATAAAAAATACAAAAGATCTCTCTTTATACTGTGATATTTTGGAAATGAATACATCCATTTGTCAATTATTATCAAGGGCCGTAAAAATAAGTCATAGTGCCTTAGTGACAATTCTTCATACCAGGGATTGTCTACATGTCATGTTATCCTATTTAGATCCTTCAATATACTGTAAGTATTACCGAACATATGTGGCATTATCACATATATGTGGTATTATCAGATATATGTGGTATTATCACATATATGTGGTACCATCACATAATATATTATGTATTAGCATTAAATAATGTTTTTACACTTTTGTAATTTAATTTTTAGTTGATTCTTTGCCGCAACTGATATATTTACGTAACAGGCTATGGGTGGAAGTTTTTGGACTAATAAGTGCTCTAATAGAAAGTAGCTCCTATATTATCACAGAAAAAACCAACCCACATATTAACACCCCAGAGACATTAAACATAATATCTTCTGCATTAAAAGAAACTAATGCGCATAAACCATTTTTAAAAGCTTTATGCGAATCCATTAGCATGAGTTCGGCCCAGGAATTGCAGCGATCCGCTTTATTGTCTCTAACATCTTTATTAAAAGTCGAGTCCGTGCAAAATTATAGTGAAACTCTCGAAGCAGAAAATAATAACAACCCTTATAATAAAAAGAATCTCGACACTTCCATGCAAGATTTGCTAGACTTTGTGAAAACCCCTAGGACTGTACTTGGAGAGAATGCAGAAAGAAGTGAGGGAGAAAAGAAAGACCATAAAATTAAAGGAGAAAACTCATTTAAAATGAACGTCTTAGCGAGCATTTATTTCAGTAATATGAACGATTTTAAGTATCAGCCTACATTAAACAAATCTTTGCCGAAAATAACTGCTTCGGATTTTCAACCGGCCGATAATTTTGATGGTGCACTAATGGCCGGAGCAGAACTTTGCAAGATTTTGCTGTATCTCTACGATTGCAGCTATTTGAAGTCCAAAACTGAGAAACAGGTGAACATGGTAAAGAAGAGAAGCATGATAATTAGTACCTTAACAAGTGTCCTTTGTGTTTCACACGAAGCGAAGAAATATGCTTTTGAAAACGGTTTATTAGAATTAGTTATCAAGCAATTACAAGAATCCCACGTGAAACTCAGTTTGGAGTCTGTGGATTGTTTGCGAAGGGTTGCTGACAAAAAAAGGGTTTGTCCTTTGTTGAAAGAGCTTAGCGCACTTATTGGATTGTTAACGAACTTCCTGGTGGATAATGTGGAAGTTAAAAATACCGCTACTACTTATGGATTAGCAGATGTTTGTCACAAATTATGGCTATGGTTTTGTGTACAAAAGTCATTACTGATGGACGTTTTAAAATTATTATGCACTTATACTACAAGTTGTAACTTAGGTAATGTTTTATTAATGCCGCTTTCTTCTGATTTGGTTTCAATTTTTGTTGTTTATAGCATGTCAGTCATTGCCGCTTACAAGTGCAGTTGCTGGAACTGGTCCGAGGAAAATACCTTCTAATCTGTCCTTATTACATGCAATATTGACTTTAATTGGAAAAGAAATGGAGCAAGTTAGCAAGACTCACGATTTAACCGTTTTGAAGCTATGCTTTCATTTGTTGCATAACGTTTGTATTTCAGTGGAATGCCGGATGTTAATTGCAAAGGTGGGATGAGTTTTGATGGTCTACGTTTTCTGCTTTTTTCTGACTTTAGTATTATTAATTCGTAGTACGTTATATAAGCTTTGTTATAAACATAGATTAAGATCTCATAAAATTCTATTAATTCATTATTTGTAAAAATTTTTAATTTTTTAGTATTCGTTTTGTTTTAGAGCTCAGTATTTCAGTACTTATCCAGGCTACATCCAGCAATCACGAAGAAGCAGAAGCCTTGGGAAAATGTGGAGCTCTTGTGGCTTAACTTTTTGAGAACTTACACGGGTTACGCAGAAGGCCAAACATGCGTCACAAAAGTTCCAGATATTATGGAAGTAGTCATTACTCTATCGTCAACGACAAAACACGAAAATAAACTTGCTGCTATGGAAGTTCTAAGAAACGTTGCTTTTTACCAACCCAATCGGTCACGTTTATTAACATCAGGTATAATTTTCATTTTTGTTTTCACTAGAGATAATTGAATTCTAAAAATATCACAGATTACATAGAATAATGGATGCTTTTTTAGAGGAATTTTTAAATGTACTCCGAATGAAGATTACAAATGGAAGTATGCAGGAAAAAAACATTGTTGTTTTAATAATGTGGGCCCTCACAGCAAACAATCAGAAAGCAAAATTAATACTAAAATGCGCCGGTTTAGACACAAAATTGCAACAGCTCTTGAAACTGTTGCAAGTATCTGAAGAAAACGTTGAGGCCGAGGACATTAGTAGGATGTATTACGTTTTAAGCATTTTAAAAGATAGTGACAAGATTAAATAATACTTTTATAATATTTATTGTCTAATTATAGTGCTGTTTATATTTTTAATAATAAATATTTAATTTGATAATATATTATTTATTTTTATATTATTTATTTTTATATTATTTATTTTTATATTACTTATTTTTATATTGCTTATTTTTGATTCTATATTGCTTATGCATGATTATTGTTTTCTCTACTTGCAAGGTATTGAAATTTACCCGCCAAAACGTAAGCTTCTGAAAGTGACTTATAGAGGGATGAAAAAAATCCGACGTAATGTCATTGTCAAACCAACATAACCTCACTTCTTTATGTCAAATTAAGCATCTACTAGTAAGTCCATTAGATTATAATAATGCCTATTGCAGTAGTGTTAACATTTTAATATAAAAGTACAAAAATAAATACCAAATATTTTGAACAAGATGGCTCATTGTCAGTATATTGATGAAATGATCAAGGAATATCTGCTATTCCGGGGGTTTACAACGACCCTCAAAGCATTCGATCAAGATTTGAAACACGACAAGGAAAAGAGCTTCAGGGTGGATAAGATAATCGATCAAATATGGCACCACATCAATACATACGACCTCAACGGGTTACGAGAGCTGTGGAACCACTTCGACACTCATTTGTTTGCAAAACTCGAAAGCAACTTCACCTCGGGAGTGAAGAAGTTGGAAAATGGCATACTAAAGCTGTATCTGATCAATGCTGTGATAAACAATAAGCCTGATAAGATTAATGAATTTTTCCACAAGATGACTCCCGAGCTTCAGGGACAAAGCGAATGGAAAGATTGGTTTTGTGAGTATATATTATTTTGCATTTTAATGAACAAATCTATTTTTGTTTCATTATATTGGTCAAATTTATGTAAAATATATTTTCCACTTTTTGTTTCATATAGCATTACCATTTACAAAGAATCCAGAAGAGCATCACACTTTCTCCTTGTATTTTACTAAACATTGGCAGGATACGCTTATGTTGTCTCTTCACAACTTTTTAGCTACGATCTTTCATGTGAGTAGCATTTTGATTTTACTAACAATGACTTTTCTCCGTTAAGTTACGTATGTCGATATGTATCTAGGGTTTGATTTTTTTGTTACTGCTTTATAAAGGGACATTTATTATTTGTAAATTTGCTTTTACTTTTTTTTTATCTTGTATAGTTTTTATGAAATGGAATGCTGAATGTTTAACATCAAATTTGGAAAAACATCACAAACTTTGCATAATATTTTCTATGACTCTCATCACGAAACAAGTGGCCGGTTGCGTCATCAATTTTACATGGATCCTTATGGAAAATACGTGACGTCACTGGCTACTTCTCTCGTGGCGTTAGCCCTACAACATAACAAAATAAAGTATTTATAACTGGGTAACCTTAACCCTTAGAACCCGGCTGGCCGGTAAACCGGCCAAAGGCACTACAGCATATACCCGACTGCCCGGTTTAGCGGCGTAAACACAGATAGCTACTTAGGCGCTGAGGAATAGGTGTTACCCCTGTCCTTTTATTTTTTATAACAGGGAAAGATAAAACGCTGAACTAATTTATTTCGCATGAAATGACATAATGTTCAGTTTCCGGCCTTCGTATTATACAAGTGCATGCATGAAATGTACTTTATTTTCAGTTTCTAATCTTCGTATTTTAGAATTTTTTTAGAAGGTACTCATCACGTCTTTAAATGGCAGGTATATTTTCTGCTTTGTTTATACACACAATATAGCGAACTTGATTTACCGCCGTTGTAAAATTGTTTATATAAAGAATGTAAAATCGTTGTCTACGTTATTACATTTTCGTCTGAACAAGATTCGTACAAGTGTAAACATCTGAACAAAGTGATTGTTTTATAATTTTAACGAATTTGTAAATTTTTAAAT
>JAWQRP010001218.1:0-20362 GCA_033557875.1 Quadriops clusia | reverse complement strand
TATTCCTACTACATATTCTTCTTTTTAAGGCTTTTATTAAATTAATTTTTTGATTCAGCGGTTGATATGAATTAAAATTCATGAATCTACCCGAGCTGCTTGGTTTCTGATACCAATCTAATACTATCACGTTATCCTCAGTTTTTATTATTTTCGCGTCCAAAAATGGAACATACCCTTTTTTATCAGTTTCTAATGTTAATTGAATTTTGTTATGGAAGGAGTTTAAAGTTTCTAGCATTGTTTGCATTGTGAATACAAAACTCATAAAATACATACGTATATATATATAACAGACCGTAAACACAAACTTATATATATATATATATATTGACGATATGAAGACAGGTTACATAATTAATGCAAATTAGGGTCTTGTCAAAAACGGATCAGTTTGATTAAATGAGAGGCGAAAGTTGCCGGGAATAGATGGTTCAATATTTGGGGAAAATATTTCCCGTGTCGAGCTGTAGGTTAAACAATAGGCAGCGCTACCCAAAGAAAGGCGCTAACATGGGCCTATTCAGGAACATCTCCTCGAGAATCCAGAAATAGCCGAATGGCTTAGCAAAGGTCGCTCTAATGGTAACCAGATGTGTGAAAAGATTCGATAAACAGTCAGTGGTCCTCGGCATATTGGTGACCAAATTTTCATCAGGGGTGCCAATAACCAACAGTAGTACCAACTCTCGAGTAGTGAAAAATGAAAATCCCAACGTGAGTTGGAGCGGTCTAATAAAGAAACTAACGTTGTTGCTAGAGGGTTGTTGCTGGAGGGTTGCCACAAAGGGCTGTTACCGCAGGCATGTGACATAAAAGCGTCCGATTGCAGAGCGAAATAGAAAAAGCAAAGATAATGACGAATGTGGGCGCAGCCGGCCGCTTCTGGGCCAAACAATAACTGCGCGAAACGAGAAACACCATTTATAAAGTATTACAAAGCTTTGTTCGGAGACAAAGCCCCGTTTTTCTTGGCCCGTGGGTTATTATGACGAGCCACAATCGCAGGAAGCGGAAGACTGAATGGAACGTTCGCAAATGTATTCCATTTGGCCCGCTGATGGGATAATCTCCAGAGAAGAAAAACTGTCGCACTCGTTCTTAACTCGACTATTACCTAGATACTTAAGCCATTGTACACCTGGTTGCCTAAATCTCAATATCAAACATTCCCAATCGTTCTCAACATATACTAATACTAGTACAAACTAAGTGTATTAGTACAGAATAGGTGATGTAGGGAAACGCGACTATAATAGGCTTAAAATAGCAGGAATAGATAAAAGTGGCATTACTGCAATTAGCGTAACGACGGCCGTGTCATTTTACGTCCCGATTTTGGTTAATTTGACGTCAATGCGAGGAATTACCGGCCCCATAGAGCTTTATTATCGCAGAGGAACAGACGGCATTAGGTGCGGTAATTTGTGGAGAGTATAAATCAATTCGAGGCTTCACATCAAAGGGATAAAGACTGATGGCTTACACGCCAGACTGCTGTTTCGGTCTGAGCAATTACAAGTTATGTTTCTATATCTCTGCAAGATGTAACTGTCAAAACTAGCATTATCCTTCCACCTCAGGCATATTAATAACGAATCGCTCCTTCGCTTCTACGCTGTGCTGGTGCAATGAGATTGCTGTCGACTCTATTTATAAAGCGCATCAGATGGCGCTGGAAAGATATATGAACTTCTATTGGTATGTCGCGTCGAGTTGGAGGGCTGCATATGTATACACACTACGAGGATACGTGCTTCCAATCTGGGTTATTCAGGAAGCATGGAGGTAATAACGGCGCACAATATGAGAATTTAATTATTTGTGCTTTTCGGCTTGCTGCTGTTATTCCTAATATGTTGGAATGCATATGCTGCCGGAATGCTGCTGCTGTTGTGAGAGACATCTATGAGAGACAGTTGGGAGAGACACTTATGACTTATGAGAAACACTTGTGAGAGACACTAGTAGGGAGAGACAGTTGTGAGAATCACTAGCATAAAGCCATATTTGGAAAGACACTAGAAAATGGAGAACGTTGTCAGAGACACTAATAGGGAAAGACAGTTGTGAGAATCACTAGCATAAAGCCATATTAGGAAAGACACTAGAAAATGGAGAACGTTGTCAGAGACACTACTAGGGAGAGACCATTGTGAGAGACATCTATGAGAGATAGTTGTGAGAGACACCTATGAGAGACATGATAAACTTGAGAGAACTCTGCTTAATATGTTATTTCGATTCTTGTGGCTTAAGAGGTTCTTCTTTAGCCCGAGAGGGTCCCAACGACGCTGCACCCCCAGCCAATTTTCCTAGCGAGCATCTGTGCGTACGTGTGAAGCGGAATATCAGATAAAACGCTTTGTATGCAGAGTGTGTTAGAGTCGTATACGTGATTGTGATTCCCGATACAGAGCTGTTAGTGCGGGGCAATCCCCTTCATTCTGCGGCTTTCATACACCACGGCGCCATTCTATTAACCCTTCGCAACTTCTCCAGCGGGACGCCGCCGAAACGGCTTTATTCGCCTTATTCCTCTGCTCCCCGTTATTCACGAGTTTGACTATTCTTTTTGTGCGACTTTAGAGGTCTGCACCTTTGTAGCGCTAACGTTCCCCTATCTCTTACGCCATTCTTTACCCCATTCTGTTACCCCATCTTTTGCCCCATTCTGTTACCCCATTTTTTACCCCAACCCTTACCCCCATCCTTTACCCCATTCTGTAGCCCTATTTCGATACCCCATTCCATAGAGGACTTTGTTTTCTTACCCTATTACCTCACCTCATTACCCTGCTCTTTTCACTTTTCCACCACTTCCGGTTGGAAAATTCTGCATCAAAGAATGAAATTTCAACTCAAATAAATGATAATGGCAAAGAATATTTATAATACAAAATCAGGCAAAATATGAGATTGTTTATTAATATAGCGATGAATCACCAAGTCGTCCGATTCTCGCTAACATACGTTCTTGCACAAGACGCACACCTGTTGATGCATGATAGACAAAGAAAACTATTCCACGTTCGTCGTATAAAAACGCGACCGAATTTAAAAAGAGCCACATCATTGACACTCGATGAAAATTCAGAGCATCTAATGCTCGGTTCACACGTCATTTAGTCACAACACAATCGTGTTTCGACAATTTATGATATAATAATAATAATAATGATAATGATAGGGACAGTGATAGTGATAGCGACACCACCACTCCAAATTGGATGAATTTTTAATATGTTATAGCTAACTCATGAACACATACTATACTAAAAATAGGTGATTGTGCCGAACCGGCTAGGTACCCCCCGAGAAGCTGGAAAAATAAATATGCATTTTTTTCTAAGTAATAATACCCCCCAGGGGGTCCCAATTTTTTCACAAATGGCACTACATAAAAGGATTATTTGTGGAAAATCTCAAATTAATCTGTCAAAGAAACGGTGTAAAAAAATAAAAATTTCAAAACTTATTTTTTTATTTTCAGCCCCCTTAGGGGGTATAATGGGTTAAAACTTTGCAGTTTTTTTTCCTGTCATACAATGTATCTTTTTAGTCTAATTTAAAAAAAAAGGCTTTGGTCACTTTTTAACGGTTTATTCTGCTAGATCCAGTTTTGTAACTTTCATGTAAAATGGAACTTTTTCTAGTAAAGTACTCTTCTGCTTTAAGGGATTTCGTTCAAATTTTGTACTACCTTTAGAAATAACGAAAAACTCTCAGATATCAAATTTTAGCAGAATTGTCCAACCGGAAGTGGTAGTTTACCTGAAGCGAAAATGGAACCTTTTCGAGTAAAGTGCCATTTTGCTTTAAGGAATTTCTTTAAAATTTTGTGGTAACTTTGGGACTAACAGAAAACTAACAGATATTTAATTTTGGCACAATTGCCCAACCGGAAGTGGTCTTTTTTTATCAATTTTTTAAATATACATATTTAAAATATTATTTAAAAAGACCACATCCGGTTGGGCAATTGTGCTATAATTTAGTATCCGTGAGTTTTTTGTTATTCCCAAACCTACTATAAAATTTGAAAGAAATCCCTTAATGCAAAATGGCACTTTACTCGAAAGAGTTACATTTTCGCTTCAGGTAAATTACCACTTCCGGTTGGACAATCCTACTAAAATTTTATATCTGTGAGTTTTTCGTTATTTCCAAAGTTAGTACAAAATTTGAAAGAAATCCCCAGAAGCAAAATGGCACTTTACTTGAAAAAGTTCCATTTTACGTGAAAGTTTTTCACTACTTTTTCAGGTAAACTGCCACTTCCGGTTTCCCGAATAAACCCAAAATTTGATACCACTTTCGTTTTTAGCGAAAATGCGTTCATACCAAATTTCATTGATTTATCTCAAGTAGTTTTTGAGTTATCGTGTCATCATTTCTCAAAAAGTGCCACATAGCATATATATACCTACAAAATTGGATCTAGCAGAATAAACAGTTAAAAAGTGACCAAAGCCTTTTGATCTGAAATTAGATTAAAAAGATACATTGTATGACAGGAGACAAAACTGCAAAGTTTTAGCCACATATACCCCCTAAGGGGGCTGAAAAGCAATAAATAAGTTTTAAAATTTTTATTTTTTTACGCCGTTTCTAAATGACAAATTAATTTGAGATTTTGCACAAATAATCCCTTTATGTAGTGCCATATGTAAAAAAATTGGGACCCCCTGGGGGGAATTATTATTTTAAAAAAATGCATATTTATTTTTTGAGTTTCTCGGAGGGTACCTAGCCGATTCGGCACAATCACCAATTTTTAGTATAATATGTGTTCCTGAGTTAGTTATAACATATTAAAAATGGATCCATTTTGGAGTGGTGGAACAGGATGAAAAAAAATAAAATCGCAATATAAACG
Organism: Quadriops clusia; assembly: GCA_033557875.1. NCBI lineage: Eukaryota > Metazoa > Arthropoda > Insecta > Coleoptera > Hydrophilidae > Quadriops > Quadriops clusia. The sequence goes on along the minus strand of JAWQRP010001218.1, from coordinate 15,483 downwards.
AAGTCAATACCGATATGTATTATGCTTTGACGAGTATGAAAAGGAATATGTTAGTTCCAAACACTTTTTTTGGTTTTATACAATTAAATTCTGCACGTCTTTATCAAAGATAAACTAAATAAAAATCAACTAAATTAATTGATAATGGCAAAGAATAGTTATAACACAAAAGCAGGTAAAATATGAGATTGTTTACAAATGTAGCGATGAATCACAATGTCGTCCGATTATCGCTAACGTACGTTCTTGCAGAAGGCGCACACCTGTTGATGCATGATAGACAAAGAAACGTTCGTCTTTGATAAAAAAGTGCGGCCCATTGTCAAAACCAACACATCGTCCACAGCTCGATCGAGAATTTGGGTATCTAAAGGTGGGTTCGCACATAACAGGGGAGATCGTGTTTCGGAAAATTTCTCTTTGAAGGGAATTTTGTTGCGGTTTTGCTGCGAAATCAATCTCAAGGGACTTTTTTTATCATGGTCCTTGATGAAAATGAACTATGAGCATAATAATCAAGTAGGAGATGAATAAAGTCATTATTATTGTTTAGTCAACTTTTTTATTATTATTATCATTGTCTCTGTCAGTGTCCCTGTCGCTATCACTATCACTATCACTATCATTAATGTTACTATTATTTCATAATTTGTGGAAACACGATTGTGTTGTAATGAAGTGATGTGTGAACCGAGCTTTAGATGCTCTGAATTATCATCGAGCTGTCAGCAATGTGGCTCTTTTTAAAATCGTTCGCACTTTTTTATCAAAGACGAACGTGTTAATAGCTGTCATTGTCTAATACGCATCAACAGATCTGCGCCTTGTGCAAGAAAGTACGTTAGCGAGAATCGGGCGACTTTGTGATTCATCGCTATATTAATAACAATCTCATATTTTGCCTGTTTGTATATATTTTTATATTGAATGTTTTATTATTTTTTTAGATTCAATAGTTTATTATTTTTTATATTGAATATTTTATTATATTTTAGATTCAATAGTCTATTAATTTCTATATTGAATATTTTATTATTTTTTTAGATTGAATATTTTATTATTTTTTTAGATTGAATATTTCATTATCTTTTATATTGCATAAATTATTATTTTTTATATTGAATATTTTATTAATTTTTATATCTAAAAACATTCTAAAATATTTGTATGATAAAGTAATGAACAGTTTTAAACAATATAAATCACTCCAGTTGAGATTATTAAAGCGAGCGCCGAAGGCGCGAGCGCTTGCGAGCGAAGCGAGCAAGACGGACGTCTCAATAATTAAAAAAGACTTTTATATGTTTTTATATTGAATATTTTATTATTTTTTAAATTCAAGAGTTTATTAGTTTAATATTCAATACTTTAAGAGTTTTTCTATTTTATTATTTTTCGATATTTAGTAATTTATTATTTTTTATATTGAATATGTTATTAGTTTGTATATCTTAAAACATTATAAAATATTTATATGAAAAGGTAATGAACAGTTTTAAACAATTTAAATCACCCCAGTGAAGATTATAAAGCGAGCGCCGAAGGCGCGATCGCTTGCGAGCGAAGCGAGCAAGACGGACGTCTCAATAATTAAAAAAGACTTTTATATGTTTATATATTGAATATTCTATTATTGTTTAGATTCAATAATTTATTAGTTTAATATTAAATACTTTAAGAGTTTTTATATTTTATTATTTTTCGATATTGCACCTCCGCACTATAGCGAAACAGAGCCGCGCTAATGCGTGGTTTCGACCAAAACGAAAACCGCACTATAGGGAATCAGTACTAATTAAATCCGTACTAAGCGAGGTATATTTGTATCTATATACATATTTTGATCAGAGAAGACGACCGGTGACCTTGAAAAACTTTTTTAACATTTTCAAACATTTGTGGTAAATGTCGTTTAAGGGCAATTTCTATAGAGTATCAAATCAATGAGGATATGAAGTAAATACGTAAATAAAGATGTGTATAGCATTATTGTATATATACAATAGAATATAGCATATAAAGAATAGCAGATAGCATATAGAATAGTAGATAGCATATAGAATAGTAGATAGCATATAGAATAGTAGATTCATTATTATCTATACATAATAATATGTTGATTACAATAAAAAATGAATATTTAAGGATTAAACTTACCCCCATGTTCAGGACATACAGCCACCAAGTCGCATGATTCCTCGCCAGGATCTCTACAGCACTCGATGACGTCAGAGCAGGTTGTTTCAGGAGTAACTGGCACGTCGGTGGTGCCCCCATCGTCAAACACTCTAACTATCATCTGAAAAAAACGATACATTTTCTTATTAAAAATGCGGATTATTTTATTCAAGTTTACAAAAAAGAATTACAAAAAAATGATTACAAGAAACAATTACAAAAAAGAATTACAAAAAAGAATTATAAAAAAGAATTACAAAAAAGAATTTCAAAAAGAAAGCTCAAAACCTTTTTGAAAGTCTATGCACATCTGATGTCTATTTCTTTATTTCGCTATCTACTAGGTTTTTTTTATGTCTATAGGTAAGCAATAATACAAAAAAAAGCTTATTTAAAGACTTGATTATTTCGTATTTGCAAAACATGTAGCGCACAAACAAATTTTATTCCTCATTATACACCAGTAAATCATTACTAATCCAAAAGAAAGAACATAAAAGTATGGAGAAAGAAGTCTAAAATCCGGCAAAACTATAACCATACAATTTCGGAATGCAAAATTTCGCTTTATTATCAAAGACTCACCCTTGCGCACATCTTCTTGATGTTTATTAACACCATTTGCACCTTATTAACATATATTTACACTCTATTGTCCCTTATTTACACTTATTTATCCGATATTTACACTTTTTTAGCCGTTATTTACATTTAGACGCGCGAACGTCATTTTTCTTGGGCGGTAACTAAACTGCAGTTGGCTGCACTGGAAACTGTTCAAAATGGCCGCGGGAAATTCAAAACAAAAGCTATGTTGTTGCACGCGGTGAAGTCACAGCTATCATTGTCAGTTTTGTTTTGTTTTGTTTTGAGTTGTTTGGTTGTGTTTGTGCTTATTTTTGATGAAATATTCGTTATTTAAATACGGAAATTATCGGAAATTAAGCATTTCTGTATGAACGAATTAATATTAGTAATTGAATTAAAGGGCTTCGTTGATATTATGTAGTATTTAAAATGGCTTTGCTGTGGAATGCAGACTAGGCATTTAATTCCCTTTTGTTGTAAGCGTGGAAAAGCTGGAATAGAGAATTCATGTGAATGGCTCCAACAAGGCCCCGCAAATTAAATCAGCAAAATTGAGCGCGTCCTGTTATAATTTTAATAGTTTCGACACAAAAGCTCGGCCTAGTTGCCAGGACGCGTGCAGGTCCTGTAGCGATGAATTAAACGGTAATGAATATTTCAAAATGCAATCACACGAGCTGCAGCGTGTGGATTAAATTTCAGGGGCTTGTCAAACAATTTTGTCATTCCGTTTGTGTTTGAAAACCTTGACAAAGTGTGTCCCTGCGAATTAAATTGCGATAGTACGAACACAACGTGTCGTTGGGGTCCTACCTACGAAAGACGGTTTGGTGAATGAAGGATGAACGGCACGAACGCAGATGCAAGTAAATTTGAATGAAAAATGAAAAGGTAGAGTGAATATAAATTATTCGGTGAGCAAGTTTCGTTTATCGCGATAAAAGGGCGCAGAATTCGGATTTATGGAATTTATTGAATTGATTTAATGAGAGAGAGGGTAATGGGCCGTGCGTTTTAACAGAGCGGGAGAGATAAGGATGATAATGAATTCCGTAAAACATATCACCGGGTTTTGAATTGCTCGTTAGGGGCCCTTTAAGGCAATAATTATCTGAATTTTCCTTGAAAATTAACGGCGTCGGTCGAGTCGGAGCGATACTGTTTATAATTAAACTTTATTACTTCTACACCTCGTTAGAAGCGTTATTCAAGCATCAGCGACTTCAAAGATTTCCTTTGGCACTTCGCAATCTGCTTCAGTTTTTTCTGTTCTTGTAATTTTATAATTAAGTTTGTGTTATAAGAAAAACAACGATGAAAGATTGTAAAATGATATAAATAATTACAATTTGTTAAAATTTTAAATATATTTGTAGATTAGTTTTTTTAAATAGTTTTATGGGACGATTAACTTCCGGCGCGCTTTTATTTCTTCTGCGTTTTAGCTTTGATTGAAAGCGATCGCTAACCGTAAATCAGCATTATGAAGTCCATCAATGGCTATCGGAATGAAAGAGGCGAGGATTAGTGGGCTTGTAATGACCGTTCCTGTATTTGTACTCTTTTAAAGAGAGGTTTATAAATAAAAATGCCCTTCCCGGCAATAAATCACTATTACTTTGGAATAATAGCGGCCCTGCTCCGTCGGTGGGAAGCAATCTATCAATCTCCAGCGACAAGCCTGATTGGAGGTTCGCTTTACTTTTTTCTTGTTTTGCGTACATGTTCACCTATTCGCTTACAAGCCTTTTTGGCTTCGTCCGGACCCGTCTATAAAGCTTAATGACAGGCCTACTTCAATATAGGCAACCAGAGTTACAGCGCCATTTTGTTATGTACGCTACACATTTGCCCAGATCGAGGTGGGGGTCAGCCCAAACTACTATTTTATAATCCATAGTATAAAACTAAATCTTTGTTATTTTAATTCTCGGGTTTACGAAACGCTTCGTGTCACAACAAAAAGCTTGAATTACGCGAAACACTCAATACCATTTGTGGGTAACGTTAGAGAATAAGGCGACATTGATACAGCTGTGTGAAAAGGACAAGGGCAATAGAGGCAAGGAAACGCACGTATAGAATTTAATTCCTCGTTGAAACGAGAGGAGAAACCTTTTAAGTTTCATTCCGAAGTGTTAGAGGGAAAAGTTGTGTGGAAAAGTGAATGCATTCAGTTCGTCTTCTTCCTCAGAATTTAATAATATACGTCCGGATCATTCGTCAATGTTTTTGTCGAGCTATTTGCGGACCTTTCGGGAAAGCAAACGAAAGTTGAGGCGACTCATCGCTTCCATTCTTCTCGCGAATTATTAATCGGCATTAATAAATTGCCGAAGAAGTTGGCTGGCATGTAGGTCGAGATAGGAAGGTTTCAATTTGTTCAAGGTTTTTTTCTATTTTTTTACTAAAAATTTAGATTAGATATTGGATTAAAGTTTAAACATTCGATTGAAGATTAAAAAGACTTCCCACAATGTTATGCCACAAAGCAACTTCACAATGGTGTCAATCGTTGAAACGTTATTCCGTTTAAAAACCTGATATTAAAATGATGAATGCCACCGCAACGTCCTGCTAGTGCACGTGCCTTCACATAACTTTTTACTCCTCAACAAATCAAATTGATCGCTTCCTGATAAAATAATAACATAAACTCCGATAGATACAGTTAGATAGAGGTTCACTGGACGTCTCCTAACGAGGAGAAGAAATAAATATTTTCTCTAATAATTGTTGCTTCTTAGAAGCCAACTAAGCAACATGTATAGCTGTAACTGCTACTCCTCACAAGAGCACGTCATATTACGGCATTCTCGTTCTTTCGAAGCGAACACAAGAAATTATTTTATTTATCGGGTATGAAGCATAAATCAGGCAATCGTGCCAGGAAGGAAACTTACTTAATTGTCTCACAAAGAAGGGAAACTCCAGGTGAAATATCCTAACACTTATCCCTGAAATATGGCCGCGGTAATCGAATAACTTTACTATTCAAAACTTTAATAAAAGTTTCCAAAAGGCTCCCAAGTTTGCATGCATTCGTGTGATTTTACACTTCAAGGCTTCGCTTCAGATCGATTTATAACTGCTTTAGTACTCAATTTTATTTGTTCCATTTTATTTATATGTAGATTTGCATTTGTACATCAATTTTCATATTTGTTAACTTTGTTTTTATACTTGTTTTATTCTTGTCTCACTTTGCTTTGTACTGACTTTGTTTAGTAATGGCTTTGTGTTTCTACTTAGTAAAATATTTAGTATACGAAAGATTACCCGAGGAATCCGCCTCATAAACTCCCGTCGCGGTTGCCTTGGAACCCGCACGAGATTTAACTTGTAAAAGTCCGACAGCATGAATCCTGATTTGTCCTTAACAGGATTAAAGGAACCAGATTACTTGATGCGCCCGCTCTTCGCCAACTAACTGGGGAAAAGCAGGGGCGTACGTGTTTAAAAGTTTATTTCCTAATGCGTATTAGTTTTTCATGGCGAACTGAAACTTCCCACTTTAACTATATTATGCAATAAAGCACGAAGTTCTCGCCCACGAAACTACACACCAAACCCTAGTATACAACAGATACCTACAGTATACATATGTATGTATACATACATATACACATACACATATCAATATACATACTCATGTATACACATACAGTATATACATACATCCATGCCGTACTTAAATTAACGCACCCACACTTAAAAACTTTACCTAAATAGCAACGCTTCCTAAATTAAAAATTCAAAAATCCCGCGCACTACTCCCATGATAATCCAATGACGTTAACAAGAACAAGAAACAAACGCTAAACTGTTCGCCAAAAAGGCAACGTAAAGATACATAAGGGTAAAACAAACGCCTAACCCGTTTGCACGCGGTGACGTCACAGCTGTCATTTGCTCGAAGTTTTGTTTAGTTCGGTGGTGTCCGGTTGTGTTTGTTTATTTCGAGTTAAATTTGGAACAATAAAAGTGTTTTATGAAGAAAATGGACAATTTGATCAATATATCATGAGGTGCCAGGTCCTGTTTTCGCTATGTAAGTCTCCTTTTCTTTATTTATCCGCTATTATTAACGAAATAGACGGAAGAGCAACAAGTTGTTATGTAGATAAGTAATGCATCTCTTGTTAACGTTTCTATAAGAAATAAAATAAGGTATTTGGAAGAATAAATAATGAAAATAAGAAATAAGTCATTGAAATAAGGAATAAGTAATAGAAACATGATGTTGTTATCACGTATTTATGTATGTAATATTGAAATTATGTTTATTAGTTATGCTGTTCATTAGTTATGGTGTCTGTCTTTATTACTCACAAAGTGACGCTCTACGCACTCTTGATGCGCTTACTCTTATTTATATCCTTCTTTATACCCAAAGAAGTAAACAAATCATCGCTAAAATACGCGCTATTAACCCATTGGACTCTGAAGCTCATTTTCATTCGGTCTTTAAAGATGGAAGGGCCTTACTACTTCTAATTTACGTTGCAAGTGTTGATGTTTATTGCGAACGTTAAGTTTATTTGTGAGCTCAAAGTTTATTGCAAACATAGAGTTTATTACAAATATGCAGTTTATTACAAATATACAGTTCTCTTTATGTCCTTTTTCACTTTTTATGAAACTTCCTCGAATTAATATAGCTACGGATGTGCTCGCTCACTCGCTTCGCTCGTTCGCGAGCCACACAAGACATGATGGTCGCGCTACGCGCAACCCTCATGTCTTGCCAACACTATCGACCTGCGGCCTTTGCCTCCTCGGATTAACGTCAAATAATGTAGGTGCTCGCTCACTCGTTTCATTCGTTCGCGAGCCACACAAGACATAAGGGTCGCGCTTCGCGCGACCCTCATGTCTTGCCAACACTATCGGCCTGCGGCCTTCGCCTCCTCGGATTAACGTCAAATAATGTAGGTGCTAGCTCACTCGCTTCGCTCGTTCGCGAGCCACACAAGACATGAGGGTCGCGATTCGATATTTTATTAGTTTCTATATCTTAAAACATCATAAAATATGAGAAGGTAATGAACGGTTTACACAATATAAATCACTCCAGTTGAGATTATTAAAGCGAGCGCCGAAGGCGCTCGCCCTTGCGAGCGAAGCGAGCAAAGACCGACATCTCTATAATTAAAAAAGACTTTTATATAATTTTAAATTGAATATTTTATAATTTTTTATATGTAATATTTTAATATTTTTTATATTGAATATTTCATTATTTATTATATTAAATATTTTATTATTTTTCACTTTGAATATTTCATTATCTTTTATATTGAATATTTTATTAGTTTCTATATCTTAAAACATCATAACATATGAGAAAGTAATGAAAGTCTTAAATTATTTAAATCACTCCAGTTGAGTGTACTAAAGCGAGCGCCGAAGGCGCGAGCGCTTGCGAGCGAAGCGAGCAAGACAGATACCCCAATAATTAATTATACAAAATATTCATTTTATTATTTTTATTTCATAGTTTTTCGAGTTTTTGAGTAAATGTATTAGTGCCTTTTTTGGTATGATAATAAATGTTTAAAATAATTTGAATTCAAAATTTTGTAATAAAAAGTTTCTTTAATTCTGTACTAATTAAATCCGTACTAAGCGAGGTGTGCCTGTATACTAAAAACAATCGAAAAATAAATAAATAAAAATGAAATAATATTAAATTATAAATGGAATAATAGGAAATAACAAATGTAATAATTAAACGGCTTATTTATTCAAACCCTTATAATTGCCAACAATTATACGCCATAATTAACAAAAATGATATATTAACAGACATTTAATAGTTAACAAATTTTTAATTATTAACAAAGTTTAATCAGTAGGCAACAGTTTTAATTAAGGGGAGGCCTGTTTAATTAATAGGAAATCCTTTTCATGAATAGGAAATCCTTTTCATGAATAGGAAATCCTATTAATTCATAGGAAATACTTTTAATTGTTGTGCAACATTTTTGTTAGGCAACATTTTTAATTAATAGGTAACACTTTTAATTAATAGGCAACACTTTTAATTATTATGAAACACTTCTAATAATGTTAGATTAGCTCTACTCGCTGTTATTAATTAAAACGAAATCGCAGAGCGGATTATCCTCGGAGCACCTCCGCAGCCGCCTATTTTCGCTTTTTGCCCCTTTCATGCAAATGAGCCGCATCATGTCACGCTCGTTGTTAAACTTTCGAACGGTAGAAAAACTTTAATTAGTTATAAACTTAATTTAGCTCATTAAAACCATAGGATCACAATAATAATTATAATAATAATAAATAATGATAATAATAATAAATATTGATAATAATAATAAATATTGATAATAATAATAATAATAAATGTTGATAATAATAATAATAATAAATAATGATGATAATAAGAGTAGTAGCTTTAATAATAATAATAAAACAGTTTTAATAAATTATTTTATTTCAAACAATTGTGGATAATCCGTATTTTTTCTAACTCAAATATGGAATATCAACCTAGATTCATCAATATTAATCAAAATTTTGCAAAATTTCGTGATGCAACAAACCATACCCGAACCAAAAAAATCTACTATATACATTTGTGGTAGTACCAATAGTACATATATGTGCGATTAGCACATATAAGTGATGTTAGTACTTCACAATCAACAACAAGCTACTACAAACAATACCGCAATAAATCAAGTGCAACTTACATACATACAAGGTGAACAAAAATTGCTTACCGGTGGTACGATCCGTGCCATTTGAATGTCATTGTTGGCGACTTGAGTAGGTTTCGATTTATCCAAGGCCATGGCAGAAGCCGATCATCTGAAATTATGCACAGCTTATGAAATAAGTTATGCCGATTTTGCGGATTCGATAAGAGCAAATGCGCGAACCACTCGAGCACGATTTAGCCGAGGAGGTTATTATTTTGTGTATTTACCAAGCTCGGTATTTACAGTGTGTGCTCGGGCACGAGGAAGTGTTGGGAAAATTTCCTAACGTCGAACTTCATATTTATGCGCGAGGAAATTCAAACATTGGAGCCCTGTTTACGCTTCGATTTCATCACGTAAGCTTATAAATACTTCGCCAAAGAAACTAAATTAGATGTAAGGCGAGGCAACCGAGATATTTGCTCCTCTTAATAGTAGGCTCTATCTTTTGTTTAGGGACAGAGAGCTTCTTGATTTTACGTTTTATGGTTTCAGTTGTTTTAAAAATTAAGGTAACCTAAAAATTTAAGATAACCTAAAAATTTAAGATAACCTAAAAATTTAAGGTAACGTAAAAATTTAAGGTAACGTAAAAAATGTAGGTAATGTAAAATATTAAGGATAGATGAAACGACAAGTTGGTATTTTAGCGTAGGAAGCGAGCTCAATTGCTCAACGATAAACGAAATTGCGCCTTTTGCATTCATCGTTCGTTTTTGTCGAACAATGAGGCCTGAGCCGCCTTGGATACTGTGAAGTCGTGGGCCGATCTTCGCCCAATCCTGACGTGCTCTTGCATATTTATAAAGATATTCCCCTGTAGATGCAAAACGTTCTACTATATTATGGTAACGATATACAGGAAGCTTGCTCTTAATGAGAGTGACGGTCTTGTACCAATTGTTACAATTTAATAACTAGTAATAATAAATATGTACACAAAACATCTTTTGTAAAAGTTTTATAGATAAATATGTGTTAGCATATCTGTACTTATAAAACATTTATTTCTTTCTTCTTCTTCTTCTCCTCTTCTGCGTAATTCTTGTATTCTCCGAATGCGCGTACATTTTTTTCATTACATTTTTCTCCGTGTCTTTGTTCGAAGCCTTGGACGTCTCCTTCTTCATATCCTTCTCCATGTTTTTCTCTATGTGTTTCTCCATGTCCTTCAGCATTATAGTTTTTGTCATTTCATTTTCCGAGTCTTTGTCTATATCCTTCTCCGCATTCTTCTCTGTGTCCTTTTCCGCATCCTTTTCTGTATCCCTCTCCAAATCCTTCTCAGTATCCTTCTCCGTATCCCTCTCCATATCCTTTTCCGTATCCCTCTCCATATCCTTTTCCGTATCCCTCTCCATATCCTTTTCCGTATCCCTCTCCATATCCTTCTCCGTATCCCTCTCCGTATCTTTCTTCACACCTTTCTCCATATTTTTTTCCATGCCCATCTCCGTATTTTTCTGCATATCCTTCTCGGTATTCTTTTCCTTGTCCTTTTCCATATCCTTTTCAATATCGTTTTCCATATCCTTTTCTGTATTATTCTCCGTATCTTTCTCCACGTCCTTCATCGCATTCTTCCTCTTATCGTTCTTCATACCTTCGCCTTCCTTCTCCATGTCCTCCTCAGCTTCAGTCTTCGCAGCCTTTTCCGCAACCTTCTCAGCAATCTTCTTCACATCCTTCTCTATATTCTTCTCAGCATCCTCCTCCGCATCCTCTATCATATCTCCATCCGATTCACCAACCATGTCCTCCTCCGCTTCCTTCGTCGTATCTTTCTTCGCATCCTTCTTCGTATCCTTCGTATCCTTTTTCATATTCTTCGTATCCTTAATGGTATCTTTCTTCACCATCATAGCCCCATCATAAAACTCCCTCTTCTTGCATTCTGCTCCATTGCTCGACTTCATGGCCTCATTCTTAGCAGTCTGAGCAGCTTGGGCAGCCTTGATGCAAGCTTTCCTGGCGTTCTCCATATCGTGTTGGGCAGCGCATAGCTGAGATTGTAGTTCTTCTCGCCTTTGCCTGAGCACCTCGAGGAGTTTTTCTTTGTCAGCCATGATCTGCTGGGATCCTTGGGCGACGATTTCTGCGTTGGAGACTTCAGCTTGGAGGATTTCCATGGAGTTCTTGAGCAACCTTACCACTGCTTGAGCCTTGTCGTTGGCCGCCTTAGCTGCCACACAAACTGTTTGGCTGTACCTGAGGTTGGCCTCTTCGTTTCTAGCACTGTTTTGGGCGGCTTTGTACTCTTCTTTGAGCTCTTCGTAAACCTGGACTTTACCGGCGAGGACCGCTTCGGCGGCCATGGCGGCTTCCCTAGCCTTCTCGGCGAAATGTTGCCTGACCAGTTTGGCGGCCTTTTGTCCTGTTGGCATTTGGGCGTCGGCGACTGCTTGGGCGTCTTCGGCGGCCACCGAGGCGATCTTGGCGCCTTTGGACGTCGCGGCGCCTCCTCGACTAGCGCCTCCGTAGCTGCCGCCTCCACCTGAGCCTCCACCTGCTCCTTCACCGGAGCTTCCACAACTGGCGGCTCCACCTCCGCCTCGATTTCCGTCTCCTCCTCCGCTTCCACATCCGCCTCCAATTGCGCCTCCACCAGAGCCTCCACCAGAGTCTCCACAGCTGGCGCCTCCATAACTGGTACCTCCAGAGTTGGCGCCTCCATAACTGGCGCCTCCATAGCTGGCACCTCCACCAGCGCCTCCACCCGAACCTCCACAGCTGCGGCCTCCATGACCGACGCCTCCATTACCGACGCCTCCATTACCGACGCCTCCATGACCGGCGCCTCCATGGCCGGTGCGTCCATGGCCGTCCTCTCTGGAAAAATGTTCATACTGAGTTTTGGGTGAAGATGGTGTCGTTTTGGCAACTACTACGGAAAAATCTGCCCCAAGTTTAGTGTTAAAAAGATTTATTCAAGAATAATAAAGGTATATATTAAACTCTATAGACTAAATGTTTCCTTCGTGGTTTCGCTGCTTTTCGTCATGGCTTCGTTTCGATTCGTCATGGCTTCGTTTTCTTTCGTCATGGCTTCGTTTCCTTTCGTCATGGTTTCGCTCCTTTTCTTCCTCATGGTTTCATCCATCTTATTGTCCATGGTACCGTCCCATTTCTGTTTGGTGTTGTCATCCACATTCGTCCTCAAAACCTCGCTCATTTCATATTTCGCTTCTTCATGGTCCCCGTTCTTCTTGTTACTTTCTCTGATTTCGTTCTTCGATATTTCCTTCTTCGATATTTCGTTATTCCCTATTTCATTCTTCTCTATTTCACTCTTTCCTATCTCATTCTTCTCTACTGCACTCTTTTCTATTTCCTTCTTCCATATTTCGTTCCTCCCTATTTCGTTCTTCTCTATTTCACTCTTTCCTATCTCATTCTTCTCTACTGCACTCTTTTCTATTTCCTTCTTCCATATGTCGTTCTTCCCTATTTCGTTCTGTCCTATTTCGTTCTTCCCTATTTCGTTCCTCCACATTCGTTCCTCCCCACCAATCGAAACCTCTCTCTTTCCATCCAACAAAGCCTCCCTTCGTTGGTCCTTGTCAGGCGTCCTCTTCTTGTTCTTCAAGGCGTCTCTTCTTCTATTCTTAAAAGCCTGCATCCTCCTGTTCCTCGCAGCCTCCCTCCTCTTGTTCTTCATGGCGGCCTCTTTGGCGCACTTAGCCGCCTGAGAGGCCCGGATGCAAGCCTGTCTGGTTCTCTCCAAGTCTTGCATGGCGGCCCCCAGATGGTTCTGCAGGAATTCCCTCCTCAGCCTCACGAAGTCAATGAGCTTCTCCTTCTCCCCCGAGTCGCCCTGCGACCCCTGGGCGACGATTTCCGCGTTGGCGACGACCGCGCGGAGGATCTCCATGATGTTGGAGAGCAGCCTGACGAGACTCTGGGCCTTCTGGGACGCCGCTTGGGCCGCGGTGCAGACGGAGTAGCTCTCTTGGAGGGTGGCTCTAACTCTCCTCGATTGCTCCTGGGCCTCCTTGAGCTCGAGGGTTAGTTCTTCGACTACTTGGACCTTTCCGGCGAGGGCTGCCTCCGCGGCCATGGCGGCCTTTTGGGCCTTCTCCGCGAGGTGCAGCTTGGCCAGATGGGCTGCTTGCTCCCCCATGCGCGCCTGGTCCTCCACGTCCTTGACGGCGTCTTCGGCAGCTTTCTGCGCGATCCTCGCTCCTTTGGAGTTGGCCCCCGAGAAACTCCCGCCAGAACTTTGGCCTTCGTTTCTAGAACAATAAGGTACTGAGAACCTGTGAGAGTGGTCTCCTAATGCAACCAAAGGTTTGTGTGCAAATTCTTATTGACTACTGTGTGATTTATACATAATATACTTTCAATGAAATACTCTGCTGTGTTAGGTAGTTCGGTTGCTTTGCTCACGAGAGAGTATAGAGTACAGTGCACTTCAGTGTTTACCAAATAGGATTAACAGAACAACTGGGCAAGTCCTACACTTTCCCCAAACTACTTTCCCAAGATTTCCGTACTTCCTGGGAAATCTTTAACCTGCAGTGGGTCGCGATCCATTCATTAACTTCATGGGAATAAACCCAAGCCGTAGAACATAGGCATATAAAATGAAGCCAAAATTTAATGGAAAGTAGGAGAAGCGACGCGACAGTGGCGATGCTTGCGCAATGATTACTTGGACGCGAGGTACAGACCAACAAACGGTATTTACATCGCATAGGAGAGCAATCTCTCATGTGTGATGTAAGTATCACTCATGTGTGATATAAGTAACACACGCCAAGACGATCGAGAGGCGACTGAGCTCAGATCTGACTGCCACTCGAGGACACTAATTTCCGCACCCCGCTAGCCACCAAGGTTGTAAAACATTATTACGATAGAAGTTATTCCCTCCCTTTCTTACAATGGGGTTTAACTGTCTTTAAAGCCCTAGATCTTTGGTACGTCTTCACTACTTTAACTGTCTTTTTTCTTTAATTGTCTTATTAAAAGCCCTAGATCTTTGATACGTCTTCACCCCTTTGTTTAATTTCTTTAACTGTCTTATTTCTTTAACTGTCTTATTTCTTTAACTGCCCTATTTCTTTTATTGTCTTATTTAAAGCCCTAATTTTTTGGTACGTCTTAACTCCTTTGATTGTCTAATTTCTTTAACTGTCTTATTTCTTTTACTGTCTTATTTAAAGCTCTTGATTTTTTGACGTCTTCACTCCTTTAACTGATATATTTAAAGCCCTAGATTTTTAGTATCTCTTTACTTCTTTAACTATCTTATTTAAAGCTCTTGATTTTAGTACTTCTTCACTCATTTAACTGTCTTATTTCTTTAACTGTCTTGTTTACTAACTGTTTTATTTAAAGTCCTACATTTTTGATACGTCTTCACTCCATGAACTGTCTTTTTTTAATTGTCTTACTTCTTTAACTGTCTTATTTAAAGTGCTAGATTTTTGGTACGTCTTCACTCCTTTAACTGGCTTTTTTCTTTAACTGTCATTTTTAAAGCCCTATATTGTTGGTACGTCTTCACTCCTTTAGCTATCTTTAAAGCCCTAGATCTTTGGTACGTCTTTAAAGACAGTTAAAGGAGTGAAGACATACCAAAGATATAGAGCCTTAAAGACGGTTAAAGGAGTGAATACTTATCAAAGATCAAGGGCTTTAAAAACAGTTAAAAAAGTGTAATTTAAGCCCTAGATTTTTGGTACGTCTTTAAAAGGGTACGCGACAACTCGGCGACGGACAACTCGGCACCGGACAACTCGGCGACGAGACGATTCGACGACAGGACAATTCGGCACCAAATTTTATGAACATTTTATTTTCATAGTACAGTAAAACTCCAATTATCCGAACTCCGACTATCCGAATCGCCGATTATCCGAATCACAAAAAACAGTGTTTGCGCGTCAAGTCTGCTGATGTTGAAGTAGACGCTGGACCATCAGCTAGTGAAGCATTTGCCGGCCTCGAGACTGCTTTGAAGTGGATGGAGCGTCAGCCCGAGTGTGAC
>JAWQRP010001217.1:0-20362 GCA_033557875.1 Quadriops clusia | reverse complement strand
ATGCATGTGTGTATAATAAAATTATTCAAAAATCGTTCTGAATCCTAATGTGAATCTGTCTTATCATGTCTAGTGCAACTTAGAAACTTGCGAGAAAGTCGAGTGGAGACCACTCCATATTTATTTAATAATAATAATAATAATAAATCTTTTACTGACCAACATACATTTGTAGGTACATTATATGCTAAGCTAGTACAACTTAAATATATACAATCGGTCAAAAGGAGTGCACTCAGTCTGCCCGCACAGACGAGCAGACTGTTCTTCACAACAGACATGCATGTCACATCAACGACTAGTCAAAGATAGTCTCTCCCAGAAGTAAACTTCTCCTCAGTGCCCTCTTGAAGCCCTGACAACCCAGATATTTTAGGGAACGCGGAACACTGTTATATATAGAAGTGTTACATAATGAGAAGCTGCGTTTAAAAAATTCATGATTATGCTTGGGTATCGTTATAGTGCCCCTGTGTCTAAGCTGAAGATTATGAACATCTGATCTAAAGGTAATTTTATTATATAGGTAAGGGGGCGAAGCATTAATCAAAACACAATGATAAAAACAAGCAGCATGAAGATTCCTCCTCGTAGACATCGTTAACCAACCCGCCCTAACCAAGACATGCGAAACAGGGTCCCTTCTTCTTATTCCAAATATAAAACGAAGACAGCTATTCTTAACCCTCTGAATACGGCTTGAATCAAAAGCATCAATGCAACGATTGAAGAGAACCTCACAATAATTGAAGTGAGATAACACAAGTGTATCACAAAGAGAAATTTTTAGTTTTTTGTTGAGAAGGCTCCTATTGGAGTATAACAGTTTCAAAGCGGAATAACATTTTTGAATCGTCACAGTCACATGCCTCCTAAAACGCAAATCAGAGTCCAAGGCGATACCCAAAACTTTCACCGAGTCCACAACCGGAATGACAGCACCATCGATAGAAACATGTAAATCCGACACAATCGAACCGCGTAACCGTTGAGGGGCGATCAAAACCACACTAGACTTAGCAGAATTGACGCCCAAACAATGTCACTTAGCAGACGATGATAAGGCTTCCAGATCAAAAGTTATTTGTTGAACCGCAGTGTCTAAACTCGCCGGCAGGAAGGAATGGTAGAGCTGCGTGTCATCCGCATATAAATGACTATTACAAGTCCGTATACCGTTGAGTAGGAACGACGTATAGATATTGTACAGTGTAGGCCCTAAGACCGAACCCTGTTGAACTCCAGAATCAAGAGTGAAACTGTCAGAGGACACACCATTCACCATTTTACTTCTTGCAAGTATATATATTTTACTTCTTTTAAATGAAGGAAAAATTAACAAAACCAATTTCATATAAAACTGATACCTTCAAAAATAAATATAAAACGAACTACACATTCCTACAAAAGTTACTTCTTAAGAAATTATCAATTTGTGTTTGTTTACAGTGATCGATGTTTTCTTAACCACACCTTTAACTTTATCGAAATTATTAGTGAATATTTTAACGTTAAGTGGTTAACATATTTATAAAACTAACTTAATTATGTCTAAAACGTTAGATGAGAATCTTTGCGTGTTTACCTGAAAATAAATCTTTCCCTGAACTGAACCATTGTTCTTTCCTTTCGGTTCGTCAAGAACTAAACCAATCCACTTCCCAGTAGCAAAATTCGTAATGCCGATGAAAGCGATCACTCCCCGAACATCTTTCCCGGAAACTTCCACCTTCTGCCCAACTTTAAGATGCGGTTCAGACATAATAAATACAATTCAATAAATTGCTTAAATCTGGAGATAATACAGCACCACTACTACTATTAAGAATGTTAAAAAACTAATGCAGAAAATAGGTTTGTACACCGAAACTTCAAAAGTTACATCAACAAAACAGTCAGTGGATAATATTACATGGTATTACAGTTACTTTACTTTGCTTGCTCTTTTAGTCTTCGATTACATCAAGAAAATTGGTAAAAATATCGAATGCATTTGACAGCTGTCAAATAGACAGGTGGATGACAGCAACTGGGTGACAACCGGTGACAGCTAAAGGCCCGGACTAAAGGTAATAGTGCTGCCTTCTTTATCGAGGGTAAGTAACTCTTTTGGTCTGTTAGGCAACCTTACATACAGAAAAGTAACATCTGTCAAAATACTATGAACATTTTGTAGCATAACTTGTAAAAAATGCTTGCAAATTTGCGTAAATAATCGAAATTAATGAAAGAAATTATTTTTATTGAGTAAATATAAATTTCTGATCAATAAAAAAATTTCTTCAAAATTTTATTATTTGATGACTAACTTCACTTTAGAGATAAGGGAATTTTGAATGCAAGTTCAGACCCCTTGGTGACTAATAGGCAACCCAATCATCATTTTTATTCATAGATTCTTTTTGCTTTATATTTAATGTCTTAAAAATAACATAAACAGTACAAGCACCTAAAGATATTCCAAATGCCGTTATAAATTTGTTATAAAATTTGGTTGCAGCCTCAGTTTCTTATTGTTTTATGGGATTTCTTGCTCTCTCCTATTGTGAGTGATTAGTAATTTGAGAGTAAACTGCACTTCGTTTATAAACCATGTCTGGAAAAACGGTTATAAAAGGGAATCCTTCACAGTACGTAAAACTAAATGTAGGAGGATCATTGTATTACACAACAATTGGGACGTTGACCAAACATGATACGATGCTTCGAGCGATGTTCAGCGGAAGAATGGAAGTATTATCAGATTCCGATGGTAAGAACTTTATTAGTATTAAATGACTGTACATAGTTTAAAAGGAAGAGGTTTCTATAAATGTTTGAAATACTTCATTTTATTATTAACAAGTCAGAACATTTCAGAAATGAATGCTTCATTATATGTGGAAATAGACCAACAATAAATAAATAAATTAAAAATTATCAGTACATAATACACTTTCCCAGTATTAAAGAGAAATTTTCTATTAAAACAACAAATATTAAGGTGAATGAAAAGAACATAACAAGAATAATTTATTAATGACAAAATCATAACAAGTTCTTTTAAAACTCTATTGTTTCCAGAAATTATTTCTTGAAAAACATCAATTATTTTAAAAATTCTATAGTTCATCTTAAAATCTAATACGAATAATTTCTTATACTATCTGCTTGTTCAACACTAAAATAATTATAGCAAGAGTCTTATTTTAACCCTTTCGCTGCTCTACACGTATATATTCGTAAAAAAAATATGTGCCTCATACACTCCGAGCGAGTATTTTCGCATCTTGTTTTAAAATAGTTTTCTGCACAACACGACTATATTTTCTATATATTACGTACGTAAGGAAGCGTACGAGCGTGTTCAATCCTGCATTTTTGATATTTCGCCAAATCAGCGGCTTAATCATGCACGTGTACTCAGTTCCTGGTAGGACCCTGTGAAAACTTGTCGAAACTCGCAGTCACTGAAATATATGCGCACAGCGATCGCAAAATTTCAAAACGTGTTGCGCAGGGAAATGGTTAAGTAACAAAATATTAATATTAAACTAAACAAATTAATTCTAACATATATTAAGCTTGTCAAGACAAAATAATAATTTAAAAACATTACTATTTTTTTCTGCTATGATTACTATCAAAGACGAATTATTTTTAGGTTGGATTCTGATAGACCGTTGTGGTAAGCACTTCGGCACAATCCTTAACTACCTTCGGGATGGAAGTGTGTCCCTTCCAGAAGCAACAAGGGAAATTGCTGAACTATTAGCTGAGGCGAAATACTACTGCATTGCACAATTAGCGGAATCTTGTAACCAAGCCCTGGCAAAAAAGGAACGAGAAGCCGATCCCATTTGTAAAGTTCCGTTGATTACGTCTCCGAAAGAAGAGGAGCTCCTAATCAGCTCCACTACAAAACCAGCCATCAAGTTGCTCATTAACAGACACAATAACAAGTATTCTTATACTAGCACTTCTGATGATAATCTTCTAAAAAACATCGAGTTGTTCGATAAGTTATCACTTTGGTACAGCCAGAGAATATTGTTCATAAAAGATGTTATAAGTACTAGTGAAATTTGTTGTTGGGTGTTCTATGGTCATGGAAAGAAAGTTTCCGAAGTCTGCTGTACATCGATAGTGTATGCTACAGACAGGAAACACACCAAAGTTGAATGCCCTGATGCCAGGATTTACGAGGAGGCACTAAACATTTTACTGTATGAAAATAGAAATGCCCCTGATCAAGAACTTATGCAAGCCACGTCGACTAGGGGAGCTGTTTCCGGTATGTCTTCCTACACCAGCGATGAAGAAGAGGAACGGATTGGTTTGGAGAGGCTTAAAATCAAATAACGTTGACCCTCAAGGATTTTCTTGCAGTACCACAAATGAAGAAGGTATGCAGAACTTCCAAATGTATTAAAACGTTGTCTTCTCGAACTTTTTATTACTCAATCTACTGTTGATTTCTAACTATCTAAATGCAAGAACATATTTAAAGTGATAATGATTACTTCATTCATTGTTTTTCCTGAATGCATATTAAATACCAGGTAAGTAAATAAACTAAACATTGTTTTGTATAGCGAAAAAGGCTGATTGTTAGTATATTTTTAACAAAAACTAGTGTAACATAGTTGAAGTAAGTATTTAGCATTTAAGATAATATTTATTTGATTCATTAATTTTTTGCATTATTTTTAATAATAAATACTACAACTAAATTATTAACCTTATATAAATTTGACATCATCAATATATAAATGAAATGTCATCTTGGAAATTCAAATCATAAGCACTTGTATATGTCACGTGTTCCATTTTGTCTTTTTTTAAATATTGTGATAATCGTAGTACTGTAAAATAAATCTGTAAATTTAAATAATTACTTTTCATTATTTACCCGTAATATTTGTATAAACATCATGTGGCGTCTGTGTCAGAAGGAAAGAATTAGTAAAGTCATTCATTAAAGGTTAACTCAGGGAGGTTAGATAATATTTAACCTCCCTGGGTTAACTATTTCTTCCTTAGTAGTAGGCATCTTATATTGATCTCGAACTGGTCTTGGATATTGTAATGTAAAGTATTTTCTTTGTATTAAAATTTACTCTTAAGAACAATTTGATTTATCAAATTAAAATATTTTTACTACTAATATTAAGACAATATAAATATAGATATTACAGACGATGCATATTGATTTAAATGTAGAACATGTTAACAATCCTCCTCGTCAAATACAGGATTTTCGAAACCTTGAAAAACACTGGGCCTTCCGCTTACTGGTCTTTGAGAAGCCCTGGCATGCATTTGAGAAGCTCGAGCGTGCATTATAGTTTTTCTTCTATTTGCTACAGCCGCCATAGTTTCTCTTCGTACGGGACCCTTAAAATTATCTACAAAAAGTGGACAACATGAGTAGTCTAAGTAAAATAAAGAAACAAAATTCTAGAGTAAAATTGTTTAACTTACTGTCATTTTCAAATTTCGCCATTCTTCGTTTAACCGCTTGATCCAAGTCATGAATTGTACGACGACCGGTTTTCTTGAGTAGATTTGCCACGGTTTTTCTTCGGCCTACTTTTTCCTCTTCCTCTTCTTCGTCAGATTCGATGCCTTTTAGTTTTTGTAATTCTCGTGCAACTTTCAAGGGGTCTTCTGTGAGCTCCTCTTCCGTCATATTTTGCACTTTCTTCGAGAAGAATGGTAAACTTATTTTGGTTGTTGCTACAATTTGGGCAAATGTACCAAACCTATGTATCAGCATGCCAAAAAATTGCACTACCATGAGAAGGGCGAAAAATATTAAGAAGACAAACCCAATAGGTTCTAACTCCAAGTACCCATTTTCTATTGTTACCTAAATTTTAAGATATTTTTATTGTTCATACATCATTACTTTGATTAAATAAATTTTACCTCATTATCATCATTACTGTAACTAATATTCCTTTTTACATCCAAGGGCCACTGTATATGCAGTAGATCTTTTTTTAATGTGAGCAAGAAAACTACCAACACAAAGAGGGAATTTAACATAAAAAATGCAAAAACACATTTATCCCTCAAGTCTATCAGACCAGTTTGAATGCGATCCTAGAAATTAAAATAAATAAGATATACTACAAAACTCATTCCTTATTTTCTATAATAATACCTTATCTTTTGTATCGTCAATTGGATGCAAATAAGCATCAATCAGGCCTTTCCAGAAATTAACTTCTTTCCTTGTAAGTACAGCAACTTCTCCTCTAAGCAATTCTTCGTCCTCAAGCCAACTATCAGGTGGCATATCAACGCTTTGCGAATCACTACTTCCGGCATAATTTTCTTGCAAATTTTTATAACCTTCTAGAACGACTGGTTGTGGACTGGTTTTTTCATTCTTTACGGTGTTATTTAGAGATGGTTGGGACTCGACAGCATCCAGCTTTTTCATTAATAAATCCAATGACGCTTTAATGGATCGCAATTCTTTATTCTCTTCGGGTTCTTTGTTGCTTGTGCATAAGAGACACCGAAATAATCCTTGTAACGAAAACTCTATTGCTCCATGATTTTCCTCTGATTTTTTTTCAAAGAACGACATTATTTTATTTGAGCTACCCTTTTTCTTATCTGCAGTTGCGTCAGGTTGTTTGGCTGGCTCTCCGTTTTCAACAACTTTTGGAACCACTGTAATCTCTCTTGTGCCCCAAGAAACGTTGTTCATGTTAAAGACTGAATAAATTACCAACAGCATGTACATGCTTGGTACAGTGACGTAATAGACGATGCCATATATTAAACAGTTTACTTCTTTAGGATGAAATAAGGCTGTGACAATGAATTCTCCAGCAACACAGAAGAAGAACAGCGATGAGGGGGCGAGAAACCCGTCATTACTTATTTGAAGCATGACACCGACTAAAACGGCCATCATGATTAAACCATACACTGCACTAATTATACCAGCAAAGAATAACTAAAAATATAATGAATATGTAGTAAGAAGCAGATGGTTTCTGTACAAATTTTATAGATTTTACTCAGATCTGTGGTTTTAACTTACTTGAACTTTGTCACTCTTAAAGAGGAAGCATACAAACATAAACAACAGAATTGGAATGAGGTTTAGTAAGAAGCTGGTCCATTGATCGGTTTGAAACGCTGCTACGAATGCTCCTACTAACATGAGAAATATTGTTCCGGGACCCAAGACAGTGCCAACCATTAAGATGATCTGGAATTAATTTTTAGTTTAAGTTGCTTTTACAAGGGGCATGAAGTGGTTGTGACTGAATGAACGAAATTTTGCAACCTTGTAGAATGTGATTATTTTAATCATTTGTACATAAACAATCTTTTTATATTTTTTTAGGACTTTCTGGTTTTCTACATCTAAAAAATTGTAAAAAAAAAATTATGTCTAGCCCAATTTGCAGATCACGAGAAACAGTTTTTTTCTTATGGGTATTAAGGTTTAAAATAATAGATGGTATTCTAAATGTGATTTAGAAACAATTAATATCGATAAGTAAACTACAGTACAACTGTTAGACCGAAAAGCAAAGAAGAAAAAGAATTCATATTTAATAATTTTAAAAAAGAAATTAATTATGTGTTCTCTGTTTGTTTAGCAAGTCATGAATATGCCCAAAAATATGAGGTGAAACGTTGACTTTTAAATACAATTAACGAAATGAACTCATCAATGTATTATTTTGGACCTTAATATCCATGAGAAAACGTCTTTTTGATAATTATTAATCTAAGGAAGGCCATGAATGTAAACGAAAAAGATCACGAAAAATGTTTTTTTTGTGATTTCAGAAAATTTTTCCCCATTTGATAAAGCAAATTTTGCATGCAACCTCCTCACATAATCAGCCAGGGAGTAATAAAACCTCTGGTAATACGATGTCAATACGGGTGATTTTACAATCCACAGATAATGATATTTGTTAGATAAACTCCATAGGTCTCATACAATTTATCTAAGCATTGTAAAATCGGTCCTAAGGTTTCCTACAAACCTGCAAAATCCTTTTCTTTTTCGATTCAATTTCAAAACATTACCTGATAGAAAATGTAATAAATGGATATATTATCATTAATTTTTATGGTTCGTTTCGCGTCCATTAGAAGATCCAAAATGTTAGCTGTGGTGGAAGGCATCCATCTCCTTCTTTGATTGTAGAATTCATTGAATTTTTCAGGACAATGAGTGTAAGCATCTGAAGCTGCGGAATATTCTACCCGATAACCTCTTTGGAGGAGAAGTGTACACAACCATCTGTCTTCACCTAGAAATAAAAAGAAAGGTAAATTTCGAATAACAGAAAGAATTTATGAAATAGTTATTTACCCTGATCGTATTGGACATAATGCATAGGTTCTGTAGATCTTGTAGTGTATTTCCTCATTACGTTGTCATCCATCAGAGCTTGTCCTCTAAATAAAGAGAAACATCCAGGGCTACACAAGACGCAACCGATGACATGTTCTGTGGCTTTCTGAAGCCAGTGACCCACTGCATATTCAAACATTTGGTACCAAACCATGGGTCCTGAACCGATTGGATGAATGCGACCACACGCTGCCCCTAATGTATCATTCTTTTTCATTAGATCTATTAGCAAATGCAGAGCATTTGGCTGAAAATCAATATCTCCGTCCAAAGCCAAAACGTAAGTGTTCTTCGCCCTTATGGCCTTACTAACATCGCTTAAGTCCTCACGTTCGATTAACCTAAATTACATATAAATATAGTAATAAAACTAAATTTACTTTATGAATTTCATACCTATGACCCAGTAAGTAATACATATACATAACCTGGGACCACCGCTTCTTCGGTCTAATCAAAGCTTTATCTTTCAAGTGTGCAATCATTTTTGTCCTCCCGGGTAATGTCCATTCTAGTCTTCCTCCATAAGGAGTAACATACTTTTTCGGAGGGCGGACTCGGACATGTGTTCCGTGGACTTCAGTAGCTGCTACATTTACAGCCCCCACTAGATCCTTAACCCACTGGTTAACTTGTGGATCTGGGTCGTCCTTGAATCTCCTGGTGAAAGCATCGTCAAAGAAGACATTTGCTGAAAAATATATATATAAGTAGACCAATTCTGGAATAATACGACAAAGTCAAAATAAATGTGAGATTTACTTTCTAGTTCATAATATCCGTTGTAATCGTAATAACCCAAGTAACTTCTCACCAACTTCCTAGCATGTTGATCGCCATCTAATCTCATTACCGATTTAAGGAATTCCATCATTTCTTCTGTTGTTTCGTGCCACATAGTTCCACAGGCATAAATACGTGTAATATTGTCTTCATTCTGCGCCTGACGTCTCTTTTCTCTAAGATCTTCTGATATCATTTCTCCTAAAAGAAATGATTATTTAAAAAAATCTAACGACATTATTGCTATATAAACTTGCAAAAGAAAGGAAATAAATACCTATTACATCATAGCCAGGATCATCCGAACTTGGTTCATCATTGGTACTTTTGATATCCCTATCATCCTGCCTTCTATTCAGGGCAATATCTTGATCAATTAGGAATGGATCATACATAGGGCGTACAAACAAAACTTCTGTTCTAGAAAGTTTCTCACAATTTGGATTCCAAATATGTATAGAGATCCAAGTTTGCGACAACAGCCAAAGCAACCAAATCCAAACGTACTGTTCGCTGAGATATTCTCCCAAGTAATAAATTGGAGGCAAATTAAAGAAGAGATAAACAGGGATTGTACTCTGGTATTCGCAATTATCCCCATAGTAAAGTCCACAAATGACTATTAATGTTGTAACTGTCGCAGGAACTGCCAGGTTTACAGGAAACGCAAAACTAAATCTTTGTACCATAACTTTACAAGCAAACTTTCCGAATGCGTAGCAACCATATGTACTAGCAATGTTTATCAGAAAAACCCAAATTGGAGTTAAATAATTAGTTGTGATTGTGGTGCCTTTACCAATTGATAGAAAATCCAGTTCCTCTTCCATATTTGGCAACACTGGAGCCACTTCCTTAATATGAATTTCATGGTCATGAAAAGCATTTACGAAATTTTTAAACAGGAAATTTACATCAGGTTCCTTGATTTCCATAATAACCAACATAGAAATAAAAAATAAGGCGGCTTTCCAAAGGGATATCCAAAAGTACATGAAGTAACGGCTATTTGCAAAAGTTTTCTTGACCAAACCAATCTTCCGTATAAACTCAATCGGTGAATGTTTGGACACAAAATTTTCCCACCATCCAACGGATATTAAAATTACCGAAACGGGTATGAGCCACAATGAGTACCTATTGTCTATTAGGGGCCACACAACAAATGAACTTGCTTGGGCAACCAAACTTATCATGTCCAGAATCATGCAAATACTACTTGTGACTTCTTTAGGATTCCTTGATATGAATCGTACAAAAGCCGGGGCGAAGCACACAGCATTTGCTAACATTGCTCCCTTCACAACGTCCAGCTCAGGTAAAATGTGAAATACCAAAATTGCATGTCCTATTGTAGGTAACGATTCTGTAATGAATATTGATACAAATTCCCAGGCTTTGGGTTTCTCCCAAGACTTAAATGAACAAACACGAGCAGATCTTATAAAAGTGCCTGCTTGAGGAATCCAGTAAATAAAACACAAGACCCAAATCCATGCTGTCCTTTCTACATCGGGTAACGTTACTTGAAAATGACGGTAAGAATCTAAGGCAAAGAATAATATTTAACATAATAAATTATAAAATATTCGTTTACATACTGAACCGTTTATTGCAAACATCTCTAGGAGTATTAGTGAGCTTTATCTGTGATGTAATAAATAATAAAGTTCCTTTTGATATAACTGCACATCCTAAGACAACACCAAATGTTAAAATAGCAACGACTACTTTAGAAACCTTTTCTGCAATGTCGAAGTATTTTGTAGAAGCCATCGATCCCGAAGAGGTCTCGATTGGAGGATCTTTGAACACATCCCATTTTGCGGATTCTGTCTCCGTCATCCTATAACAATGTATAACATAAAATAGAAATATGACTTTTGAATTTCATTATAAAAAAATTACTAATACTTATGTCACAATTTTTTTATCTATAAAAAAATTTATTAGTGAAATGTGATTCTCGTTGATGTAATATAACTAGTGTATTTCAAAGCTAAAGCAACTATATCATATATTATGTTTTGATTGGTTTTAAAATAAATCCATGTACATCACAAAAAAGATAGATTATTATTAATAAGGATTATGAATATGATTGACTAGTATTTATACGCTGATATCGATACTTACAGTTGGGAATTAACAGAACTATCATCGTCCCCATAATCTTCATCATCTCCAGAATTAGCATGCTTCCTCATTCTGGAAAAATTTAATTTCATTAACAATCAAGTCTCTAGCATCTCAATTATAATTGAGTTTTTACAAAAACTTACAATATTCATCTTAATACTTACCTTGCTTTATAATTGTTTTCTGCTCACATTTAAAGAAAGTTATAAAAATAGGAGAAGCTTTACAAGACAACACAGTCATTATTTTACAACATAGGGGATTAGTTATCAATAAAGCCAATATTGGCCAACTATTTAGCCTGATGTATGATTGATTAGATAAAAAGAAATTGATAATGAACCAAAAAATACCTTTCTCATAAAAATTAATCTCCATAGATAGATAAAACTTGTTCACAGAACTAATTAAGATATTAACTTATCATATTATTAATGAAATTATGATTTATAAATATCAATAATTGTAAGACATATAGTAATCCTTATAAATTCTTCAATATTTTCAAGTTTTTAAAGAATGATAAAAAAAAACTAAACAGTAAAAAATTGCATTAAGTATATAGATTGTATTTTGTACAAAATAAACTTATAAAATGTGATTAAAAACTACAATATTAACTTTTACTTTACGTGCAATGAAAATATATATATTTATTTACATTCATAAAAAATTATTCATATTCATAGAATACCTTAACAAAGTTCAAAATTTTCAAACTCTACAATCAATTCATCTATTGAAGGTCGCGACTTCATATCATAAATTAAACAAGCTTTCATAGCTCTCATTATTTTAGTAGGCACCCAATTGGCAGTTGGGAAGTCAATTTGATGGTTTGGATCTAATATTGCCCCCAATTTTGCGTACGTATTGCCTATATGTTGAAATGGAGTCTTTTTATAAACAAGTTCATATAACATACATCCTAGCGACCAAACGTCTGTTTTATAACTTATCTAGAATGAAAAAAAAATTAACAATCTTCAAGTACCTCCATGTTTGTATTACATATATGTGATATTACAAACCTTATATTTATGTTTTCCATAATGTGGGCTATTAATGTTACTAGATCCTTCATCATTTAGCGCTTCAGGGCTGATATAGTTAAAAGAACCTTTGGTGACATCTTTTATAACAGATGTGGCATCTGATTGTATGCTAGATGCAATACCAAAATCAATGAGCTTAATGCTACCCCCTGCTTTTAAAAAATTGGCTGGTTTCAAATCAGAATGAATAATTCCTGAAAACAAGAAACCATTAAATACTTTTTGTTATAAAACATTATATAACGTTACCATTATCATGAATTTGCTTAACTGCATAAAGCATTTCCATCCAATAAAATATTAATATGTAAACAGGAATGTGATCGGTTTTCTTTGCTAATGATTTTACTATTTTAGACAGATCTGTTTCTCCCTTTTCCAAGACAACATGCATAATATTTTCCAATTCATCAATTTCGCTAAAAAAATTAATTTTATTTTGAGTAATTATAAAAAAATTTTAACAGGAAACCATAACACATAACAAACAATGAAAACTCTTATAGCGGACACCTTCTCAATGGACCTTTATTATTTATGGGCAATTCTTATAAGTACCCATTTGCACAGAGATCTCCTGACCGTCTGGTCTATGCCTTGGAAGCCTCTGTCAATCAAAGATTGTCTCCCACAGCAATTGCGCAAAATTTATACAAGAAAATGAGCAAGTTTTATACTCCCTAACTATTTCTTACATAAATTTAAATAACAAGAAGTGAGCAAAGCATTGTTTTAAAGTAGAAATAATTTATTACAACATAGTTTCCTCTTTCCCATTTTAGAAAAATCGATCTATGTGCAGTTAACAAGTAAATAATAGGTGCAGTAGACAGATTGGCTTATAGATATTGATGAGTACATACCAAAGCAACACAGAAAATTTTTACTACTTTTTAGATAAAACTTTCTGTTTTCTCTTCCCATTCGAAGGACAAATTTAAAAATGTAACGATAAGTTTCTTACCAGCAAATTGCACGTCAGTTATTTTGTCAGAGGTAAGAATCAAGAGGAACTTGAATTTTACAGTTTAGAGTACAATGAAACCTCGATTTATCATTTTCGTATGGACCGGTTGGAAAAAACGATTATCGCGGGATAATGATCATTGAGGGCTAACATGCATTCATAGGCATTTATTGAAACCGTGGGAAAAAGACGATATATGGGGGAAAACTAAATTCCCGGGAACGAATAACTGAGGTTTCACTGTATTTAGAAATACAATGCAATGCAATAGCAAGCAAATAAACATTTTATTTGAAAATAAAGTTACATTTAAATATTTGAAATTTATATATTGTCTGATTCCATATAAAGGGCACTTCTATTATGTGAACAAAAATTTAGGTGCCATTGATGTCCACTTAATGAAGATTTCACTGTAGTACATATACATACAGGTATATTAATTAAGTATAATATGTACTTACAAGTCATACATTTTAACAATTCTATCGCACTTTTGCAAAGTTTGCAATAAATTTACTTCATTTATATATCCTTGTCCTTGATCGTCATTGAGAAAAACTCTTTTAATAGCCCTTTCACACTTTGATATTTGATCATAGCAGTGTAAAACGATGGAACTACCTCCTTTTCCAAGTTCTCTTAAAATGATATACTCAGTATCTTTCACTTGAATTCTTTTGAATTGTTCTTCAAGGGGCTCCTGCTTAGTTAACGAAAACATAACATTTTTTCTGGCAGGTGTATTTCCTAAATTTTCTTTTTCGGATTTCACACGAGTCCTTTCAGGAAATCCTGTATTACTCCTTCTATTCACATAAGTTCCCAATGAAGACTTTTTTGAAGATTCGTACTTCTCAGTATTAAATGGTGTTCTATTGTATGAACTCACATCAATGCTACATTGTATTTTTTGAGTTTTACTATTGGATCTACCAATATTTTCTGACCAAGTTTGTAGATTATTGGCAGGGGTTAGATATCTATTCCCAGTAGCGATCTTTCTAGCAGATGTTTGCTTATATGATGAGCAAAGAGGCGTCTTGAATTCGCCGTATCGCAGTTGCGTTTTTGCAGGGGTTACATACTTACAATGTGTTGAAAGCGAAATGTTTCCAATTTCCAATGTACCTGCATTATTAATTTCTGAAGATAAATTTGATCCAGGTACCTCCTTCAATGGTGAATTGCTGGGTTCTAGAACGAATGACGTATTAAGTTCATCACTTATATTTTTTTCTTGACTATGACCACACGTTTTTAGGGGAGATGCATTTAACTCATTTTTATTCACATCGCCGTTTGCTTCAGAACTAGCAGATTCCAATTCAAAATTATTATTTTTATTTTCTTGGTTACTTTCTATGCTTTTATCTTCTATAAACGATTGCTCCAGTTCATCGTCTGAAATTTTTATACTTTCGTCTGACTCATTTTCTATTTCTAAAAGGGCATTTTGTATTTCAGCAAACTTGATGGGTTTAATATCGAGCAATTCTATTGTTCTAAAACAAATTTTACATGTATAATATGAAAGTATTATAAATCATTCATATAAGATCTGAAGCAATTAAATTTTGAGGAAGAAATTTAGGTAAACCTTTGTGTAGATGTTAAATTCTCTTCATCCTTGTACTCTTCCATTTTTATGAGTCCTTCACAGAATGGATACTAGATAGAAATAAGTGAAAAAATTCTTAAACTCGAACACATTAAAAAGTTTGAAAACAAACATGACAACTGACATGTAAACATGAGGAATGCCTTAAGTTTTAAAGCCTGAAACATATTGCCAACGTAAGGAATATATTTATCTTACATGGTGTATATTTAAAGTTAGTTTGACATTCAGTAATAAGTTGGTATTTCTAGGGACAAATGCAACTAAATATCACTAAAGCAATAAAGTTACCACAAGCATTTCATCCCAAGTGTCAGTGTCAAAAATGATTGTTGTACATTTGTGGTAAAATGAATTGTATTAATACAAATTTTATTTTAGTTAAATTCTTAATAATATGTATAATTTGTTTTCCGTTTTGCGACTCCTATTTAGATAGTAAGTTTAATCGAATGTACTAAACAATTATTTTATCATCTAATAATTAAGTAAACAATGGTCAAGGATATTAATACTGTTCATGGTGTTGTCATTTTTAGTGATAATTGAAAATATAAAAATATGCTCACCCGTAACAAAAAGAAGAATTCAACTTGATAAAAGCGGACCAAACTCAGCAATGCTAATTACATCGACCAGAATACAGGACCATTCTATTGATTGGACAGTAGATTATTTTTGTAAATTCGAAGTTAAAGCTCAAAAAAATAATGGTATTTTTGCTGTAGTGCAATACTTATCAATGCGCAGGAACAGAACTTCCGGGGATTGCATCGATTATGTCCAATTCAAAAAGCAAGATGGCTCGACTAGTAGAAAATTCTGTGATTTATTCAAGGCCGAGGATCGAATGGACCTCATTTATCAATCCAAATCGTCTAACAATGGGGGATCAATTGCTGATAATTCGTACGTTGATTATAAAGGTGAACTCGATGTTAGAATATACATATCTAAGCAAGCCAATTCACTTGATGAAAACGTGGATTTGAATATCTCATTGACATCATTTCGAGGTAAGTTTCATTATTATATATATTTCAATTTATCTTAAGATGTTTGGATACAGTTTGTATATCAAACATGACTCAAAAGGTTTGTTCACTTTTTGTTTATTTCTTTTTAACTATTTAGCTGCTTACCAGGTTGTACTTTTTCCAAAATCGTCTTTATTTCTGATTACCATGTTTCTATTCTTCCTCTAATTTTTTTATTTTGTGTTTTTCAATTTTAATACGTTTTTCTATTTCCAGTTCAAGTCTCCCAACTTATTCTCTTAATCACGACAGTTAATTATCAAAAAGAGATAAAATTTGTAAAGGAACATGACGATAAAGATTTCCGTTTTTCAAATTTTTCCATGCATGC
This sequence comes from Quadriops clusia, assembly GCA_033557875.1. Classification (NCBI taxonomy): domain Eukaryota; kingdom Metazoa; phylum Arthropoda; class Insecta; order Coleoptera; family Hydrophilidae; genus Quadriops; species Quadriops clusia. The sequence goes on along the minus strand of JAWQRP010001217.1, from coordinate 4,049 downwards.
TATGTCAAGAGCTTGTTGTAAATCGACAAAGCATACAAACAACTTTCTTTCATATGCAATGACATTTTCGGATATTTATCTAAGAATAAAAATTAAGTACTTAGAATCTCTTCCTGGTCTAAATTCCACATGGTTATCACTCGATTATTTTTTAATAATTGATTCAATTGTTCATTATAATCGTTTTTCTAATATTATCTAATACTTATAATTTCATATAATTTTCTCATTAATCTCAGTACCTATGGCAATCCCCTAGTAATTTATGGAAATTTTTCTTATCACTTTATGGACAATATTATTTATAGCAACTGATGGTTATTTGCTCCATATACTTAATCATTTCATATTTGATATAATCCAATCTGGCAGCCTTTCCATTTTCTGTCTTAATATAATTCATAGTTTTGACGTATTTTAAAGTTCCACTTTCTTATTTCTAATAAACTCAGTAACATTGCGTTATTTTTCAGATTGCCGTTTCAACCAAAAAAATGATGTTCCCTGTGGAATGCCATATAATGAGGTTTGCATTAGTAATAATTACATCAACGATGAAGTTTATAACTGTCCTTATTTCGGCTGTGTTGATGAAGGTGGTTGTCGTGAAAAGGCATTGATTTATAAAAAAGAATCTTTGGGTAATAAAGTGTTAATTGCATCACTGTCATCTCTACTCATAACATTTGTGTTATTCATTTGCTGCTTATGGATTTGTCGTGTTCATAAGTGTTTATGCTGGTCCCAGAATTTCGCAAACTCGAATCCGCCTCAACTGCAACAACAGCATGAAAGAGTAAGAGTATTATGAGACATTTTCATATCCCGTTCAGAATTTAAATGTTTTTAATTATAATTTTAGACGAGACAAATTGAGTTAAGTGAACAGACACAGTCACGATCTACTGCTGCACCTACAACTTCGTCAGCACCGCCAGAAGATGAAGATAAGGATTTACCTCCTTCATATGATAGCCTTTTTCCTTCAAGGTAGTACCTGCAGTATTTACAAATATGTGTAAAATTAGCAGCTTTTATTATAGTCGCAGACCTTTGTGGTCTAAATTTACAGCATATTAAGTACTTCTGTAAGTAGATAACGTATATATTATTAACATTTTAAATAATTGTTAGGCTCAAATGTGGTCTAAATATTTTTGAATGGATTTTAAAACATATTTAATACATTCTAACAATTTAGCCTATAATGCAGAATAATACAAGGCTTGTTAAATAATATATTTGCTCAGTATACTGTAATTTTGAAAAATGAAATAAAATGAAAAGTATTTCCAATAAGTCATGTGTAAAAAGGACAATAAGTTCAATTACATTGTAAGGATAATTTTTGTGCCACTAATAATATAAAAATGATCCCCATTGAGTCGGATTTCATTTAATTACAAAAATGTACTTTTAATATTCAAATTGTTTTGTTTGCACATATATTTTTTACATATTTATTTGAGAAGGAAGGTTAAGAAAGAAGGTCTGCAGTGTTTGCTTGCTGAAAACGAGCCCAAGAGTGGAATATTCACTTCTATGGTATAGGCAAACAGATATATGTAGCTCTTATGTACATAAGAATGTCTGGTTGCCTAATACAGTATATTTTATTTCTCGGCTAACTGTCTATGTAAGCAAAGTTTGATGTAAGTAACAATAATTTTATTTACATAATTTACAAAACTGGATTTAGAACAAATAAGTTTTAAATGTTTACATGTATTATCGAGAAATGTCCCAAAAGCATATTCTTCCCTAGTTGCCAATTATCAAATTTAAATAAAGATTTCTTTGAATTGACAGCTATTTTGTCATAGGCCGATTTAAAAAACATAGAGAAAAATGTTGTTGAGACATTTTTTTTTAGTGTAGAAACAAATTGAGTTCACTCTGCCTAGCAGGGGATCTAATATAGTACAAGTTATATGTCTTATAGGCAATGGACTCTCATCTTTCGAATATATGTTGGAATTAGATATATTTGTTTTATATGTTTTAAATATGCATAGAATTTATAAATTTTTTGTATATTTTTACTAAGTTTCTATTATACACTGTACTTACAATTATTATTGAAACTAAATAAGTCATTTTAAAGTTTGTGATAGTAAGATATTAACAATGTTTCATACCAATAGAACAGCTTTATAATTACCCAAATGAAATACAACATAGGAGTATTATCGTGGCGGACTTAACGTCGCAATGATTTTAATCCGTCGTAGAGTATTATTTTTAAAATATCAATATGAGTAGGAATATTTAATCATAAGATGTAAGAATTAATATTTTTGTACATTTATATTTAATAAATTGCATTTATCTTATACTTTTACGAAATCCATTATTCCAAAGTCGAGAACAATTCGCGGAGGTCCGCTGTGAAATCTTCTCTCGTCAGATTGCAATAAGTCGGGCACGTATCTACAGATTTCGCGACGGGGTAATTAATTAGATAGAAATTTCAAGTCAACTCGAACAAATAAAATGTACACAATAACCACTTTAATGTCGAGTGTTTCATTTACAAAAGAGGAAACAAAAACCTCACTATCTAATAACAATCTTCAATGATTTTTTTTTCATTTATTACGCATGTATAAACATCCACTTGAGGAAATTTTGTTTTCGAGTATGCAGAAAAAGGATGGAGTTAGTTAGCAACAGTGATTTGGCCTTAGGTACTTGTTTTAATAAAGGAAAAATATTTTCGGTATGTTTGTTGATGCAGAGATTAATAATTCTTAAGAAGAAGCCCCTTTGTAATATTTTAGGGTGGGTTTTTTAATTCAATTTATTTGGACGTGATGTTTATAGCCCGCTTGGCAACGTAAAAGTGGAATAACCAGCATTGTCGGTGATCGTAGATCGTTAATTGAACTTTGCAATTAACAAAATTTATTACCGATTTAATGTACGTTTCAGAAAGGTTGTTATAATTCGTTGCGAATCCTATGCGTGCCTTCCGCGTCTTTGTAATTTCAATTGTTATGAAAGCTATAAGACATGGCGACTCTCAGAGCCCCATGATCTATATGTAGAAGATAATACGCGAAGTAAAGAAAGTGGAAAGATATTGAAAGGGCCACATCATTGTAAATGTATAATGCTACGCCGATGACGTGATGTTAATGTTAACAGCAGATAATGAAGACACTCTCCGAAGGATGCTGCATCAGATAGTATTACCGCAAAGGACTACAACATGGAAATGTCGATGGTGAAAATTAGCGTATGACGATCGCGAAAAATCCAACAAGATGCAAATTCTAAATAGAAATAAGTATAACATGACATTCACTTACCTGGGTGCTGAAATAAGTACCGACATATACGTCGTAAGGAGGTACAGCTAAAGAAATATTAAATTTCCTTACGCGCAGATTCGCAGAGTCAGAGCATTCACAGTCTATCGTAGCCTGTGTTTAAGGCATTTGGGACCGGCATTCTGCGTTAGACGTCCCTCAAGGGTTTATTTTATCAATAAACTAGCAGACCCGTCGTTCTTCGAACGAACTTTTGGGTAAATTGACTTTTTAAAAGGGGCGTGTGTGAAATGTACATGGAGAGAGTGGAAAATAATCAAACACATTGTTAGAATAAGAAGAATAGGTGTGCCTGTATTTAAATAGATAACAAATTTGATTTTCTTCTTCTTAACTAACTCTTAATGCCTTTCCCGTTTGACCCCGTCTCATCCCTTTAGTAATTTTTGTGAAGTTATGGTTATGTAATTTGATGTCTTTTAGCCTATGTTTCTATTTGATTTTGCTTTCTCGCAGAGAAAGTATAGTGATCATGCGGAAAAAATTTGTTGAGATTTTGATAATTCTTGACGTTTTGAGCGATTTTGAGTCGATTTGGCCCTTTTTTGCTTTTTTGTCTGTCTGTGTGTCTGTGTGTCTGTGTGTGTGTGTGTGTGTGTGTGTGTAAACACGATAACTCAAAAACGACTTGAGCTAGATCGATGAAATTTGGTATGTAGTCATTTGAGCTAAAAAGTAAGGTCGTATCAACTTTTGGGTTAATTCGGATAACCGGAA